>OX422217.1:309017841-309287841 GCA_949130495.1 Sambucus nigra | reverse complement strand
GCATTAGTTTGATTAGTTCTTTATTTATTGAAGCACTGGAAATTAGTTCTTTCTTTTGTTAAAATTTATGCCGGTACTTTGTTTGATCTTTTACCGAGATAACCACTGAAGCAGTCAAAAGATAATGATAGGCAGGGGATCAGATAATTCCCCGTGTTATCTGCACCACCTTTTTCCAGTTCTTTATTGAGTTATTTGAACCACTTTCAATCATATAAATTCCTCATGATAGGCAAGGGATCAAATAATCCCGTGTTATTTTTATAATTCTCCACTATTAGTTTGTGGTTGATGAAGATGTACTCAGCATTAAACATAAGTTATAGGGTGCCATTTCAAATTTGTTAAGTCGAGTTTTATATGTTCAATTAGTTTTAGGTTAAGTTTAGAGTAAAATGAAAAATAAAGAAACTAAAATATGCTTCAACCATGTGAAGAAGAGAACCATTTGAACTAATGTCCTGTTATTTTTTTTTACTTTGCAGGTATTTCTATTTTTCTCAGATCAATAAATGCCCAAGGTATAGTCATTATAGGTTTTTATTACCCGTTTTCTTATTTGGAGTTTATTTTTGTCTCTCCATCTCTGCGATTTTCTGTGATCTTCCTGCTGGTACAACTAATAAGGTAAATATTTTCTATCATCTTTTTAAAACTCTTTTTGTATTGATTATATGTTCTGGTGGTTTCTTAGTTGTTTTCATGGGTTCTTGCAAGGAATTGCTCAAATAGTCATGAATTGCTCAATCTGCTGGTATAGCCAAGAAGAAGATTTGATGATAGTTTTCATCCCCAAAGTTTTTATTGTTTATTTAATCTATAGTAAGATGAAAAGTTTTACATCCATAAGTGTACATAATATACAATGATATATATGCATTTAAGATCCATTGTTAGCATCTAAAAATATCATCAATTTACACCACTGTCATCACGGCATACACTTCACTTAAATGAATCCAATGTCCTGCTAAAATTTCACTATTGATGCCTTCATGCTTGAGTTGATACATTTTTATATGCATTACAAACAATTAAAATCTTAATATTTATATGCTCATTTATGTGGATGCTTATATAGTTCCAATACTTTGTTAGCTATTGGATTTCTTATTCTGTCCAAATTATCAAATAGTTCTAATCTGTTGGGCAGGAATTAATATTGGAACTCATCCACTCTAAAGAATATCTCTTGAATCTTGCCTTTCATTATCAAAAAATTACCCAGAAGAATACTATTCATAAGGTTTCAATATGTCAACCAAATGGTGTGGCACTTCCTTTTTGCACAATGATGTTTCTATCCCCCATGGGCCATGAGATAACGAGGTGTTTATGTTTCATATCCTGAGTCTCATTTCCCATCACGACAGAGGGGAGTAGGTAGCGGCGATGAGTCTGCAGCGGCGGAAAGAGGGTACATACGAGAAGAGTTAATTGTATGTACACCTTATTTTTCTATCATCTTTAAATACAAGAAATGCGTATATCCCCTGAAATTTATTTGGGTTCCATTGATTGCAGATAACAAAGCACATTGAAGCTGTTAACGAGGTTTATAAGCTTCACAGTCTTCCTGAATTTTACAAAGTTTGGTTTATATTTTTATTACTACTAAAGTTTTTTAGCGGTCCAGTTCATGACTAAAATGATATGTTTAGATTTTATAATTAATTTTCAATATCTTGACGGGTGATTGCAAGATCCTCGACCTCATATATCAGTAGTTTGGGAATTTGGTGACATCAGTTTCATTGGCTAACAATATCTAACAAGAACGTGTGGACCATTGTTTTCCCAACAAGAACGTGTGGACCATTGTACGATACAATGTACTCATATAAGGATTCAAATAGGTGGTGAGATTTGGTTACCCACCTTCATGTTGGGGTGGGTATAGTAGTTGACAGTGATCGTGCTGGTGAGCATATAGAGTGGGAGAACAAAGCTATTGCTCTCGCCCGCGCTATTGATCTAGCAGAGTCCTCATTTATCAACAAATGATCGAGATTTTTTTCTTCCCCTGTAGAGTTTGTTGTTAGTTCTTTAATCATATTGTATTTTTGACCAGAAAAGAATTTGAGATGTTCTTATCAAGTTAAATGAGTTAGTTAATTTTGGATGATGATCCCATTCTGATAGCTTTTGAACCAACTCTAAATAATTTCATTTGCTCAACTTTTCATTGCATTTTATAGGTATAAAATCTAATGTCTATTTGTTTGCTCTCTTTGGTAGGTAATGCAGTAGCAATGAAAGGCGAGGGAATACGGTTGAGTTGATGGGAAAAATGCCTCAGATGTTGGCAGCTTATAAAAAGAGAAGGTGGGAGAAGAAGATGAATGAGGAAGATGTCGCGGATATAAAAACTTGAGGTTCAGTTTGCTATTTCCCTTATTAGACTTATCAGGACCTGTGTCTTTTTTGCTTTTCATGGTTATATGCTTGAACACATGTTGCAATTATGGGATGTCTCTCCAAGTGAAGTTTTTAGTGTTTTGTCATTCATTTCCTTGCTGGTACCACAAGTTTTGTACTGGATTTTGAAAGAACACAAATAAAATGTCAAGTTTTGTACTGGATTTCGATGAACGCATAAAATTTTGGAGGCGTTCATATTCCTTTTCTAAAAGTGAGATGCCCCTCACCCATATAATGGACGCTATGACCTGGGAATATACTCGCCCTACTCCTCAGGCTAGGGGATTCATCCACTACGCGCAACCTCCCCCCTATAGCACTAGAGTATAAAAATAATAATAATATCTAGCCACTGATATTAATGTACACACCATATATATACAATCACATCCGTATATATACATATAATTAAAATGTCCCGGCTACACCGTGTACTAATTCCGTAACACAAGCCTATTTAATTTCTTAAGAGTTTTTGGTCCAACTCTAATTATTAATTCATATGTACATTAATTAATTAAGTCACCTTTGGTGTCTCCCCCACCATAAATTAGGACTTACTCTCATAGCCCGAAATAACCTCACCCGAGTCTAATTTCCCGACTCCCGAATTTATAATCATGCCATGACACCCAAAATCTTAATTAACTTTGCTCACGATTAATTAGATTTAATCTCATGTATTAGTTTCCCAATAATTAATTACATAAAAATTTATTATATAAATTTCCTTTTATATACATAACTGGCGAAGCTACCAAAATTTGGCGACCATCGATCGATCGAAACTAGGCCTTCGATCGATCGATCGAGCAGGTCTTCGTCTTCTTCGCGAAGACAGATTCAGCCATGGACGAATTTTCCCAAACCCTAGTTTCTCCTACCAGCAACCTCAAGCCCTCTTAACCTCAATACATGTTAGAAAACTTATTAGGAACCTCCAGAATGTCCACCAACATTACAAATTCGTCCATTAACTACAATTTCTAAATTTGGGGAAAAATTCATCTTTAACCCTTAACCCATTTACACCCCAAGTTCCATCATCAAATCCGTTTTTAATTGTCCAGATATCATCCTACCAGATATGTATCAACTTATAACTATCAGATTTTACATGAATCATCACTCAAATTCGTAAATCAGATTATTATTTTCAAAATCCCATGTTTATGCCATGAACACCCAAACCGAATTTTAATCAGACACATCACATGAATATGAATTGAAAAACGGATTCAATACTATTGCAAGTTATCCACTTGCCTTAGGTTTCGTAGTGTCTAATTTGGAGATGAATTCCAAGGTTGAAGATGATCATTGTTGGCTCTCTAGTGATCCCAAAATTTCCTTTAACTGCTGTTAGGGTTCCTTAACACACTAAGCTTTTTCCTAAACTCACATCAGTTGTTTCCTTATTTCTTCTAATTCATTAATTTACCTAAATCCCGTTTTTTTCCTAATGGGCCAAGCCCAAGTGACCCAAATGCCCCCGTGTGGGCCCAGCTATGTCTAAAAACACTCCGTGACCCGTTTACTACCCTCAGGTACACTTTTTCGACTATCTCGGTCCATCCGGACTCAACTGTACACTCAGAATTAGTATCCGAATTAATTTATAAAAATACTTATCCCCCCACACCTTTTTAGTCTGCACCGACTCCCGGTTGAGATAAGTGCGTACCTGTCATTAATACTCGAAATGACATAATTACGATATTACTATTCACTTAGTGAATACGTTTTCCTTAAATATTAATCATTTGCTTCCCGATTAATGTTTAAATAAAAATTTTTTAATTAATTCAATTAAAATTACGACTCACAAGTAATTTTCAATTCCCGAATTAATTATATATTTAATGCATGAAAATACGGGGTTTTACATACTTCCCCCCTTACAAAGGAATTTCGTCCCCGAAAATAGGTCATACCTGTGATGAAAAGCTCTGGATATTGTTCCCGCATATCCTCCTCCCGCTCCCAGGTAGATTCGTCAATGTTGTGATGACCCCACTGTACTCTAACTAGTGGAACAATCTTGGATCGTAACTTCCGCTCGCTCCGGTCCAGAATAGCCACCGGTCTCTCCTCATATGAGATTACTGGCTGTAAATCAATTTCCTCGAGTGGAATGTGCCAGAAGGCCCTCTCGCTCCTGCGATATTTCTTCAGCGATGCCACATGAACACGTTGTGTATCCGCTGAAGGTGCTCGGGTAATCCCAGCCTGTAGGCTACAGACCCCACCCTCTCGATAATAGGGAAAGGTCCCACGTACCTCGGTGCTAACTTAACCTTCTTGCCGAACCTCATCACCCCTTTCATAGGGGACACCCGAACCAATACCTGATCCCCAACCTCTAACTCAACATGTCTCCGTGAAGCATCAGCGTAACTTTTCTGCCTATCCTGAGCTATCCGAATCCTCCCTCGGATCAGTTCTATCTTGGAAGATGTCTCCTAAACAATTTCCGGTCCCAATAGTTTGTTATCCCCCACCTCTAACCAACAAGCGGGTGAATGACAAGGTCTCCCGTATAGTGCTTCGAATAGTGCCATGCCGACGTGAATTGGTAAGAGTTGTTATACGCAAACTCTACCAGAGGGATATATTTCTCCCAACCTCCCCCAAAGTTTAATATGCACATTCTGAGCATATCTTCCAGCATCTGATTGACCCTCTCAGTCTGTCCGTCAGTCTGTGGGTGATAGGCTGTACTCAAACGTAACTCCGTGCCCATAGCCTCCTGAAAACTCTGCCAAAAGTGGGCTACAAAGATCTTGTCCTTATCCGACACAATATTTATCGGTACCCCGTGCAGTTTAACAATCTCTGCTATGAATAGCTGCGCATAACGCATAGTCTCAAAGTCTGTGTGAACCGATAGGAAGTGGGCCACTTTGGTCAACCGATCCACAATGACCCATATGGAATCGTGACCCTTCTGCGATGTCGGTAACCCTGTAATGAAGTCCATGTAGATTCTCTCCCACTTCCACACGGGAATTTCAAGTGGTTGTAGCATCCCTGATGGTCTCTAATGGTCAACTTTCACAAGCTGACATGTGGCACATTTCGAAATAAATTCTGCTATGTCCCATTTCATTCCTGCCCACCAATATTGTCTCCTCATATCCTGATACATTTTATCCCCACCAGGATGTACCGCGAATCTCGACCCATGAGATTCTATCATAACAGCGTGCCTCAATTCCTCATCCTCTGACACAATTAACCTCCCATTAAAGCGTAAGCCTCCCTCCGAGCTGATCGAGTAACCCTCTGCTCCCTCAGCTAGCAACTGGCTCACCTTATCGTGACAGGTCTGATCCTCTGCCTGAGCCTTCACAACCCGCATAATGATCTCAGGTGTGATGGATAATGCTGACATACAAGCCCTGGCTACATCATCCTCATATCGAAGTTCTCTCCACTTTGCCTTCCAGACTTCTAATATTTCCCCAGTCGGTCTCCGACTCAATGCATCTGCTACCACATTAGCCTTACCAAGATGATACTGAATATCAAACTGATACTCTTTCATGAATTCTAGCCATCGCCTCTGCCTCATATTCGGATCCTTCTGAGTGAAGAGATACTGAAGTGATTTGTGATCCGTGAATAACGTGAACTGCTCCTCCAGAAGATAATGTCTCCATATCCTCAAAGCAAAAACGACTGCTGCCAACTCCAGGTCGTGAGTGGGGTAATTTCTCTCATGGGGCTTTAGCTTCCGGGATGCATAAGCTATAGCCCTTTCCTCCTGCTGAAGCACACCCCCAAGTCCTTGTAAGGACGCGTCAGTGTAAACCCGATACTTTAATCCTCCTTTCGACAATGCAAGCACGGGTGCAGATGTCAACTTGTCCTTTAACTCGTCGAAAGCTAATTGACAATGATCATTCCAAGTGAAAGGTACCCCTTTTCGGGTCAGATTAGTAAAGGGACCGCAATCTTTGAAAATCCTTTGATGAACCGCCTGTAATAACCGTCCAATCTCAGAAAACTACGCACTTCAGTCGGTGTCATGGGCTGTCCCCACTCCCTCACCGCCGATACTTTACTTGGATCCACCACAATACCCCGGTCTGACACCACATGACCAAGAAACTGAACCTCCCGTAGCCAAAATCCACACTTACCGAATTCGGTATAGAGCTGGTGATCCCGTAATGTCTGTAACACTATACGCAGGTGCTCTATGTGCTCTTCCTCGGTGCGTGAGTAGATCAGGATGTCATCAATGAACACGATAACAAACTGATCGAGAAACTCCCTGAAAACTCTGTTCATGAGGTCCATGAACACTACTGGTGCATTGGTGAGCCCGAATGGCATCACCCTGAACTCGTAAGATCCATACCGTGACAGGAAAGCAGTCTTCAGAACATCCTCCTCTCGGATACGTAGTTGATGATACCCTGACCTCAAGTCGACCTTAGAGAAATAAGATGCCCCTCTCAACTGGTCAAATAGTTCATCAATCCTAGGCAATGGATACTTATTCCTTATCGTGTCCTTATTCATCTCTTTATAGTCCACGTATAACCGTAGTGAGCCATCTCGCTTCTTCACAAACAACATCGCTGCACCCCACGGCGATGTACTTCATCGAATGAAACCCTGCTCCAGAAGCTGCTGAATCTTCTCCCTCAACTCACGCATCTCTGAAGGGGCCATACTGTATGGGGCCCGAGTAATTGGCCTCATCCCCGGGGCTAAATTGATTACAAATTTGATTTCCCTGCTAGGTGGCAACCCTGGTATTTCTTGAAACACATCCTCAAAGTCTCTCACCACTGGGATTGATTCCAATGGAATAGTCACCTCCTGTGAGGTTTCCTCCTCAATGTAATACAAGTGTGTGCGTGACCCTCCCTCCGGTAGTGGCATTGCTATTAATAACATCTCCTGCCCTGGAATGGAGAACACGATGGTCCTCTTATAGCAATCTACTGTCGCCCGATAACCTGCCAACCAATCCATACCCAAGATGACATCGTACCCCTCCATATCTAACACTAAGAGGTCCGCTGCTAAACTAAGTCTCCCAATCAAAATGTCCACACCCCGACAAATCGAGTGAATCGTAGCCCCGCTGCCTACTGGCGACTCTACACACATCCAAAGACTACTCGCGGTCTCTAGTAGTCCGGCCCGTTTAGCAAAATTTAATTTAATGAATGAATGTGATGCTCCCATATAAAAAAGAATACTACCCTCATAACCATGAATGAGAAATATACCCTCAACTACTGGCGGTGCTTGCTGCGCCGGGGGATTGGGAACATCCCGGATGTTATACACACGCCCGTAGTGCATCTGCCCCTGCTGAGGTGGGGCGGGTGGGGCTGGTGCTGCTGGCGGTATTTTCCCCCATTGCCCCTGTTGGGTCTCCTGCTGTTGACCTCTGCCCCTCTGTGGGCACTCCCTCTTGAAATGTCCTGGTTGGCCACAGACAAAACAGCATCTCTGACCATCCCCCTGTCGTTGGCCATGTTGGCCCTAACGCGACTGGCCCTGGCCCTGCTGGCCTCTCCCATTGTTCCCTTGGCCCTGACGGCCCTGAGGAAACTGCTGCTGCTGATTCGGGCCCGTCTGTCCCTTCCTGAACCCCTGTCCTCCCGATCGGAACCCACCAGGCTAAACTTCTTAGCCTGATTCCCTTGCTGACTGCCCGTCTGCTGCTGAGCACCACTTATGTCACTACTAGTAACTGCCTTGCCCTGTTGAATCGACTCCCTATTCTCTTGCTCCCCTTCGCATGGAAGCGATGATCCTAGCAGTGTACAAGTGCGGCATTAACGACGTCTGTATACGTCACTAACACCGGATTCCCAATCAAGTGTTGCTTGATCCGCCAGGCTAAACCATCCATAAACCTCGATTTCTTCCGCTCCTCATCACTCACCTCATTTGGCACAAAGTTTTCCAAACGGGTGAACTCTTCCTCGTAATCTGCTACTGATCGGTCACCCTGAACTAAATCACTGAATTTCTTTCTCATCTCAGTCTCTACTGCTGGTGGAAAGTATTTGCGGTCGAACCGCACCCAGAACTCTGCTATCGGCATCAAGTCTCGCTCCTCGGCGGTGGTAACTGACTCCCACCACTATAAGGCTTCCCCCGACAGATGAAAGGTAGCAAGCATATGTTTATGTACCTCGGTACACTCCAGCATGCGCAGATGGCGCTGAATGTTCTTCTTCCAGTCACAAGCCTCTACTACATCTGTGCTACCCCGAAACTCAGGTGGGTGACCCTTCTGAAAGGTCTCCCTAACTCTCTGCCAAGATGGTGGCCCCACTGGAGCCTGAACTGCTGGTGCCACTGGAGGCGGTGCCTGGGGCTGTGGAAAGTGAGCTTCCATATCTCGCATTGCTGTCTTGATCGCCTGGGCCACTATCACTGCCACCTGAGTAGTGGAAATTAACTTGGGTGGGGGTGGGGGTGGCGGTACCTGTGGCTCCTGGTGAGCTTCCCTGACCTCATCCCTAGTCTCAGCCCTCTCCGCTCTCAGCCTCCTCGGTGGCATCTGAAATAGATTAAATCGCATAAGTACACAGTTTACACAGAAATATTCACAGCAGAAGTACGATATCTCACAAGTGAAAAATGAATCAACAGTCCTAATAATAGGGCTCTATAACAACCGAGTGCTACGCTGAAACGTAGAAAGCCGCACAGATCCTAAGGACACTAGAACCTGATGCTCTGATACCATCTGTGACACCCCGCCTAATTAATCCCGGGTGATCAGTCCTAAATCAAGTTAGAACAGGTTTCTCAGTTGGTCCATTCTTAGCATCACTGTCGTCTTTTTAATTACTAACCACCTAAGTGAGAAAAGTAGACTGGTGCCAATTTTTATCTTTCAATTAATTAAAAGAAACTCATGCGGAACAAACAATAATACACAATCACAGTTAACTGAAATAATCATCCACAAATAAATTATCTAATCGAATAAATTATCGGTCCAAATAATCCAAAGAATAGGAAATAAAGACAAGTATTAAATCTCAACAAGTCTGACAGAAATAAATGAATTGTGAGCGACATGCTCGAAATAGCTGATAGAAGTCCCTACACTAAAATGAAAGAATGAAGCGTCTATCAAAACTCCCGCAACATCCACATATGGTGCAGCATTGGATATCCTGAGAAAGAATCAAGCCTGACGTCCCTGTAGCTGGACACCTAAAAGGTTTTTAAAATTTTTATAGCAAGGGTTAGTACCCAAAACATTTGAAAAACACTTAACAAATGATTAACTTGCAGTAATAAATAAATATACATTCTATTCATATTTTAGTTAGTGTCGCACTCCCTTGAAAACTTCCTTACCCCTCCTCTAATGTGCACTACTAACGCTTTGATTAAATTACCTAGTTATTATACTCATGACCGGATAATTAATAAAGTCTCCTTGTGCCCACCCTACTCTAACCGAGTATACCGTGATTATGATTTTTAAGTTATTAGTAACATCAACTTAACTAATCATTTCCCTTTTTATATTCATATAACTTTTACACTTGTTTTACATATAAAATAACTCATGCTATATATTAATTCGCCCGTATATAATTAATTTCCTAATTATATACTTAGTCATATTGCAGCATTCCCAAACATACTGAAATACATTAAATACTAACATCCATCCGAGTAAGATACTCACGGGATATAAATTCTCTAACCTAGTTATCCACTAGGTATATTCACATAACCTAGTTATCCCAAGTCAGAATTTCACACTAACTTGATGAACGCATAAAATTTTGGAGGCGGTCATATTCCTTCCCTGAAAGTGAGATGCCCCTCACCCGTATAATGGACGCTATGACCTGGGAATATACTCGCCCTACTCTTCAAGATTGGGGATTCATCCACTACGCGCAACCTCCCCCCTATAGCACTAGAGTATAAAAATAATAATATCTAGCCACTGATATTAATGTACACACCATATATATGCAATCACATCCGTATATAAACATATAATTAAAATGTCCCGGCTACACCGTGTACTAATTTCGTAACACAAGCCTATTTAATTTCTTAAGAGTTTATGGTCCAACTCTAATTATTAATTAATTTGTACATTAATTAATTAAGTCACCTTTGGTGTTTCCCCCACCATAAATTTGGACTTACTCTCATAGCCCGAAATAACCTCACCCGAGTCTAAATTCCCGACTCCCGAATTTATAATCATGGCATGACACCCAAAAACTCCCTCAAATCCTAATTAACTTTGCTCACGATTAATTAGATTTAATCTCATGTATTAGTTTCTCAATAATTAATTACATAAAAATTTATTATATAAATTTCCTTTTATATACATAACTGGGAAGCTGCCAAAATCTGGCGACCATCGATCGATCGACACCAGGCCTTCGATCGATCAATCGAGCAGGTCTTCGTCTTCTTCGCGAAGACAGATTCAGCCATGGACGAATTTTCCCAAACCCTAGTTTCTCCTACCAGCAACCTCAAGCCCTCTTAACCTCAATACATGTTAGAAAACTTATTAGGAACCTCCAGAATGTCCACCAACATTACTAATTCGTCCATTAACTACAATTTCTAAATTTGGGGAAAAATTCATCTTTAACCCTTAACCAATTTACACCCTAAGTTACATCATCAAATCCGTTTTTAATTGTCCAGATATCATCCTACCAGATATGTATCAACTTATAACTATCAGATTTTACATGAATCCTCACTCAAATTCGTAAATCAGATTATTATTTTCAAAATCCCATGTTTATGCCATGAACACCCAAACCGAATTTTAATCCGTCACGTCACATGAATATGAATTGAAAAACGGATTCAATACTATTACAAGTTATCCACTTGCCTTAGGTTTCGTAGTGTCTAATTTGGAGATGAATTCCAAGGTTGAAGATGATCCTTGTTGGCTCTCTAGTGATCCCAAAACTGCCTTTAACTGCTGTTAGGGTTCCTTAACACACTAAGCTTTTTCCTAAACTCACATCAGCCGTTTCCTTATTTCTTCTAATTCATTAATTTACCTAAATCCCGTTTTTTGCCTAATGGGCCAAGCCCAAGTGACCCAAATGCCCCCGTGTGGGCCCGGCTATGTCTAAAAACTCCCCGTGACCCGTTTACTACCCCCGGGTACACTTTTCCGACTATCTCGGCCCATCCGGACTCAACTGTACACTCAGAATTGGCATCTGAATTAATTTATAAAAATACTTATCCCTCACCCCTTTTTAGTCTGCACCGACTCCCGATTGAGATAAGTGCGTACTTGTCATTAATACTCGAAATGACATAATTACGATATTACTATTCACTTAGTAAATACGTTTTCCTTAAATATTAATCATTCGCTTCCCAATTAATGTTTAAATAAAATTTTCCTAATTAATGCAATTAAAATTACGACTCACAAGTAATTTTCAATTCCCGAATTAATTAAATATTTAATGCATGAAAATACGGGGTGTTACAAAAACCAACAATTGTATTTTCTTATTTCATTGATATTTTATCCCAAATAGATTTGGCAATATGCCCCGACTCCCTGCACTCTTAACATTTCATTTCTCATGTGTTTTCTTATCCAGGTGAAATTTTCAATTCAATACATGAGAAGAGTTATTCTTAAAAAGGTAAAGTTTGACATAGTGGAGCTGAACACCATTAAGGTTGCATTCTATCGTATTACATAGTAGTAGTTGTTCAGATAATATTGCTTGATTAGAAATAATCCACCCATGAAAATGGCTTGCATATTTATAATTCCCACATCTTGAAAATGACTTGCATATTTATATAATATTGATTTGAAAAGGGGACGGGAGGGGTAAATGCGTAGATAAATAAAATCTTTTTATACATTAGTAGCACCCCTACATTATCTTATGAGGTTAAGGTGTAATCACCCACTACATGTAGTCATAGCGATGTAGACGCACAACAAGTCATATGTGAGTCTAATAACCTCCCAAGAGTTTTTAATAACCCTCCCAAAGGTTGTTTTAACAAACAAAATCAAAGGACGATGATCTGAGCAGGTCCTGTTTAAATGAGAAATTGAGGAATGGGGATATACCTTTCTCTATAAAGAGTTACAAAGACCTCTATCAAGTCTTTCAAAAATGGTATCATTGCCAATTTTACTATTCCACCAAGTGTATTTAGAGCCTGAGAACCCCAGGTCTAGGAGAGAATTCCATGAAATCATATTATTAAAGTCTTCCACTGCCATAATATCTAGCTCATTTCCACCACATTTTTCATCACCATTAGAAATGATATTAAAATCTCCTATAATAAGGTGAGGTAGAGAATCATAGTCTTAATTAGGTTGATCCAAAGGTCCAACCTTTCTTCTTTAGAGCATTTGGCATAAACAACAGTGAGCATAACCATTCCTTACAACATAGGATGATCAATAGAGAAAGATAAAAGTTGATATTCATCTCTAATGATTTTCAAAGACAAATCAAATCTACTAAGCAACCAAATCTTATTGGAGTTGTTACTATAGCAAAATTCATAGTATAACTCAAATTTTAGACTTTCTAACTTCTTACTTTTAAACATAGGTTCTATGATTGCTACTAAAGGGATGTTGTAGCATTTGAGCAGGCTTTTGATTCTTCTAATTGTGGGATTGTTTGAAACACCTCTAACATTCCAACATAGAAGATTTATCATTGAGAAATAGCTAAGACAGAGTGCTTGATTGCCTTACTGGAGGATCGAGTGATTCTTGTAAAAAGAGGATCTGGCTTTTTCTTCGAAGTCTTTCTAAAATTCCTAGTAAAAACATGTAGTTGTGCTTGACTTTCCACATAATAATATAAGGAGTTATCTGAACAGGATTTATGGTCTTGGATTGATCTGGAACAGACTTTGGGATAAATTTTTTATGAGGAGCTTTCTTATCTTGATTAGTGGGGAGCTTGGGCATTTTTAGAATGCATTTAGTGAAATCATGACCTTGCTTTAGATAGTGAGTGCAATAAAAGGGTAAATCTTCATAAATAATGTCTTTCCAAAATCCCATTTTACCTGATCCAATCTAAACTCTATGAGGACGATCTAGTAGGACATCAAGTTCCACACATATCCTCGTAACACTAGGGCGATTGAGAGAGACAGTGGAGATATCAAGTTTAAGAGACTTACCAAAAACTTAGGCAATAGAGAACAGTGAGTTTTTATCAAAGAAATGAATTGGAAGATTAGGGAGAGAGATCCAAATATGAGAGAGACTACTTTGTACATCAAAACAAAATTCAAGAGTCCATTTAAAGGATCTCATAGGGAAACCTCCAATGAACCATGGGCTTGTGGCCTAGCATCCTCAATACAAGCCTAGGGTGTTTAGCTGGCCACTTTCAAACACGACCATGGGTCTGTGGCCTTCTATAAACATCGATTTAGTGAGGGCCTGAATGGTGTTGTTAGTCAACAACGGAAGATCCAACAGTAGTGGACGATAGATTCATATGTGCTACTACTTATGCAGTAGGACCAGGCGTGTTGGAGAGCCCTGTTTGACTAGTGGATGTTTGAGCAGCGTTACACTTGTGGCGGACAGTGATGATGTAGTTGTGCTTGTGCCTATTTTGTTCACCAACGGCTTTATCTTTATTTTAGTTTTTTGGACTATTAATGACTGGTGACATTTTTTAAAGGATTGTGGGTATTTTTCCTTCTAGTATGCCTAGTTATTAATTCATTTCTTCAATAGTTCTTAGTTAATGTTTCACATCTGTAACTGATTTGAAAATATATTCTGAATATCTTCACTAAAGTACCAGAGGAATTGGTTCTCCAGTATCCATTTAATGGGATTCCACCGACTTTATTTTTGGTTTTACGTCGTAAAGTTTTCTAAAAATATTCTTGTTTTGAATTTGCGTTCACAATCTCGTTGTTACATGCCTCTAAGTAGGTGTAGAATGAAATATTTTGACAGCAATGAACTGGATCCTTAAACATGAAATTGTGTCGACTATAGTTTGAAAATATATAGACTTATGCTTAAAAACATGCCATTAGATAGTGAAAACCCAAACCAGTCCCCAAACGGTCCGTAAGAGGTACAAACACCTCGCCCAGGACTAACGTAACTCATAGGAACTAACAGAGTAGTCTTGGGACTCCCAGTTTGATAATACGGTGATAATTAGAAAATATCTAAACTTAGGCTTAAAAACATGCCGTTAGATACTGAAAATCCAAACCAGCCCCCAAATGGTCCCGTAAGAGGCATTAACATGTCGCACGGGATCATTATAACTCGTAGGAACTAACAGAGTAGTCATGGGACTCCCGATTTGAGAATACGACAATAATTTGAAAATATATAGACTTCGGGGTTAAAAACATGCCATTAGGTAGTGAAAACCCAACCCAACCCCTAAACGGTCCCATATAAGGCACTAACACCTCACACGGGACCAATGTAACTCGTAGGAACTTACAGAGTAGTCATGGGACTCCCGGTTTGAGAATACGATGATAATTTGAAAATATTTAGACTTTGCCTTAAAAACATGCCTTTAGAGGGTGAAAACCAAAATCAACCCTGGCCCTGTAAGTGGCACGGGAACCTTGTACGGGACCAATGTAACTCGCCGCATAGTCGCGGGACTCTCAGTTTAAGAATATGATGATAATTTGAAAATATCTAGGTTTTGGTTAAAAACATGCCATTTGAGAGTGAAAATCTAAACCAGCTCCCAAACATCCCCGTAAGAGGCACGAACACTTCGTACAAAATCAATGTAAATCATAGGAACTAACTGCGTAGTCACAGAACTCTTGGTTTGAGAATACGCAAAAAATTTAAAAATATCTAGATTAGACTTAAAAACATGTCATTAGAGGGTGACAACCCATACCAACCATCAAATGACCTCGTAAGAGGCACGAACACCTCGCACGGGACTAATATAACTCGTAGGAAGTAATTGCGTAGTCACGGGGCTCCTGGTTTGAGAATACGAAGATAATTTGAAAATATCCAGACTTCAGCTTAAAAACAAGCCTTTAGACAGTCAAAACTCAAATTAGCCACCAAACGGCCCCGTAAAAGGAACAAACACGCCGCACGGGAACAATGTAACTCTTAGGAAGGGGCTGCGTAGTCACAGGACTCCCAATTTGAGAATATGACAATAATTTAAAATTATCTAGATTAGACATAAAAGCATGTCGTTCGAGGGTGAAAATCCAAATAAGCCCCCAAATGGCCCCGTAAGAGGCACTAACACCTCGTACGGGACCAACGTAACTCGTAGGAACTGACCGTGTAGTCACGAGATGCCCGGTTTGAGACTATGACAATAATTATAAAATATATATACTTTGGCTTAAAAACATGCAGTTAGAGGGTGAAGACCCCAAATCACCCCCAAGTGGCCCCGTAAGAGGCACGAACACCTCGCACGGGACCAATGTAACTCGTTGGAACTGACCACGTAGTCACGGGACTTTCGATTTGAGAATATGATGATATTTTAAAAATATCTAGATTGAGCTTAAAAATAAGCCGTTAAAGGGTGAAAACCCAAACCAGCCATCAAACGGCCTTGTAACAGGCATGAACATCTCGCACAGGACCAATGTAACTTATAGAAACTAACCACACAGTCACAAGACTTTCGGTTTGAGAACATGACGATAATTATAATTTGTATATGTAATTTTTCATCTTGAATACGATTTTTTTTAAATTACTTGCTTACTGATATCATCTCTTTTTTGTATCCTATTTTTTTGCAGGATAACATTTTACCGTTAGCTTTCATCCACATGAAACACACGAAGAAGTCAATGGTTTACGATGAGGGGATTGTTTATTTAATGTCGTTAATATTCAGGATTCTATTTTTTATGTGTTATGGCCATGCGGGCTTTTATAAATTTATTTTTAACTTTTATGGTCGTGCGGGCTTTCATAATTTTATTGTTATATTTTATGACCGTACGGTCTTTACATTACGTAGTTTTTATATTAGAGGGTTTTAGAATGTCCGAAAAAGAGAGGAAATTCTGCCCAATTTTTTTTGGTATGTAAACCATTAAGACTTGTAATATTTTGAAGTTTGTATGTACATTAGTTTATCAACAACGTGCGAGTTTTGCAATTTGTGAATTTTCTTGATTTTTTGGCAAATAATAAATATTTTTCCTACCAGATTTGGAATTTGTTGATTTTTCAAACAAATAATAATTTTTTTTATTAATTGAAAGATCTAGCACGGTTTATAACCGTGCCAGAAGCATGCCAGAAAATAGAAATCTGACACGGTTTAAAAGTGTTCCAAAAGCGTGTCAGTTTTAATATTTGGCACGGTTTAATAGTATGCTAAAAGAGTGTTAGATTAAAATCTTACACGGTTTAAAAGAGTGCCAAAAGCGTGCCAGATTGGGTAATTTGGCACGGTTTTAAACCGTGCCAGAAAATTTGGCACCCCTGATTTTGGCACATTCCAGATTCCTGTTTATGGTGTAGTGGCCTAAGACCATGCTCTGATACCAATTGCAATACCCCATTTAATTAAATATTTAGGTTGATCAAATCTTGATATCAAATTATACATAATATTTAAGGCATTCAAATATCATTCTATTCGTAGAGGAGTCAAACGAACAATATAACATAAGAAGTAGAAATGACATGATGATCCCCAATGTTAACTCATAATAAAAGAGTTCATAATCTAGGAAGGTCTACAAAAACATCCAAGCAATGATACCTTAACATATAACCAGGAAGGTCTCTTTACCGTATGGGTTAAACAAGTTTCAATATACAAGCTAAAACGTCTCTGAGGTATAACTAGGAACAAAAATAAAAGGAAGATATGGATAAATAAGGAATAGACCCATAATATATATGAGGTTGATGTCCAGATCGAAGAGAGAAGTGGCAATGCCCACTAAAATGACAAAGCTAGATAGGAGGTCTAGACTTGGAACCTGTGTTCCACATAAAAAGAGGGGTTAAGACCCTAGAAAGTAACTTAGCTACGCAACTCAAATCAGTTATATGTATAGATAAATAAGGTCACAGTTTAATAATTTAATGAACCATCCAACCCATGAACGTAATCTCATAATGTATTCAAATTTTCGCATTTCATATCATTAATTAATTATCCTAATCTCTTATTCAAAACATAACCGACATTTTCCCCTTCCTCTCGGCCATTTCATAAACCCGTGGTACGCCAAGACAAACAATTGCAATATATTATAAATAATCTCAATTACTTTCATTAATTAATTATACTCACTAATCAATTAACACGTGACTAACATTGCCCACTCCTCTCGATCATCTCATAAACATGTGGCACACCAAACTTAAATATTTGCATTTCACACCCTGATGCCACCTGGTATTCGCATGGCTGGGAATACACAAAACACAATAAATCATAAATAACACGTCTCATGCTCTGACGCCACCTGGTATTCGCATGGCAGGGAACTTACATATCACAATGGCGGGTTGTGCCTCCACGGTGCCCACCCATTCATTTACATTTCACATGTTTAATTAATATTGACATTCTAACACATATTCGTTCACTTCGAGCAATTTCTCAATCCTCAATTACCCCAACTCGTGTTGTACTATTTAGGATTCATTATAAATTTTAAATGATTTGATAAAGAGCTAAAAGGGACAAACATCATGCAAGTGATTCCTCGTAACGAAAAGCATAAAATTGGAAGTGAATAAATTTCATTAATGATTTAAGTCTTCACCCATACCCGTATTTAAACTCCGTGCGTGGGATATCTCACCGAAGTGAAATCAAAATAAGGAACCCTCCCGATACACTTACGTTTAGATAGAGTAATTGTTATGACAATATTATTTGGGGTATATTATGAGAGAGTGGGTCAAGAGATCTAATGTATACTTATGCCATCAAGTGAACTAGCCAATTTCACTATCCAACAAATAGACCAAAAACCAATAACTATCCCATACTCATTATACTGTATACATGATAAATATCTACCAATATCAACAATATTCCAAGTAAGGGCTTATTTATGTTCTCGCATAAAAATGACATATAATTAATGTACAAGTGGATTACCTCATATGAGGTACATCAATGTATATAAAGTGTTCCATACCAAATTATATCATTATTATATCGGTTGATATGGCATCACTAAGATCCTCATGGAAATTTCCATTAAGTTGGGAGATACGTGACAAATGCGGTACTATTAAAATGCAAGGTATGATCCTACTGAGCAAGCAAAATTTATAGAACTTATTGACTCTAAATTAGATTCCTTAGAGTTTAACATCAAATATCAATCGTCGAGTATTATAAAAGTATGTCAGTTCCACACCTTAAATATCAATTATTTTTTATCTAGGGTCTATAACAATTTCCATTAAGTAATAGTGCTCAACAAGAAATTTCGAGTATATTAACTTATTTAAATTTCACCTGTACATGATAAAATTTAGAATACGCAATTTCTTAGGGTCACTAATTTATTTTAACAATAATATTAATTTAGGTGAAGTTAACATCTACACACATAAAAGGAGAGGAGTAGAAAGTTACTTGCCTCAAAAAATGTAATCCGAAATTTCTTCCCAAGTTGATGACAAAGACTCCTTTGAAAAAAAAAACTCTAAATCAATCTCTAAATCTTCTAAAAAAATAATAAGATGTTTGAGGTATAATTTATAAATATGTTAAAGTTAAGTAAGGTTGAAAGTGAAATAGATAAAATAAATAAAGCTTAGGCGAAGTATTTTTATAGTATTGTCTTACCGAAATGCTCACTGCTTTGTTTAAATGCCAATCATTAACATTAATTCCAACTTTTTGTTTGTTGGTGGCTCAGGGGTAAAAGTCGCCCCTTTCCTTAGCTTACTTCTTTACTATTTACTACTTAAATGTCAATAGGCCTACCTGACATTTACTCTTACTTTCCTTCAGCTCCACCGTCACACAAGGGAACATATCCCATCCAAGTCAAATGCCTTTTTGTGGGGAGAAAACGAGGAGGAGACCGGTTTGTTATATAATGGTGTTGTCTCAAATAGAAAAAGAGGGGAAATATTTTACTACTATAAAATGCAAAACAAGGCATTTATTATGCTTTGCAATTAGCCTATCCACGTCACCCTATCCACCTATCCACGTGGCACTGTATTTTTTTATTTCTTTTATCACTGCCTTTTCATGCCTGTATGCCCTTTTCTTTACCTCTCATCACTCTGGATTCTTTCGACGACATTAGAGCTAACCACACGTCCTCACTCCCCTCTCTCATTATCGTTCCCTCTCCCCTACCCCTCCATTACCCGGCGACCCCCGATTTTAACTCCGTAAATTCCCCAATCCTTTATCATCCATTCTTATTCTTCCCCATTATCATTCTCCCATACAACCCTTTTGTCTCCCCTGTATAAAACCCGAAAACCCCCAACTAAAAGATCCATAAAAAACCCAAATCCTCTACCAGATTGTATATTCCTGTTGAAGACGACCCAAGCAAAAAAATATATTCGTGGCTCCGTGTATACCACGAGCACATATCAGTTTGAAGGATACCGAACGTAAGTCATAATATAAATCCGAATTGATTTTTCTATTTTTATCGATTATTCATTCGAATAACTGAGATTTGGGGAAAACCATGTAGGTTTTGGAAGACCTTTGGATTTGGCTGGAGCTTGGGGGTTTTAACTCCATCCATCAGGTGAAATGGGCTGAAATATGGTCGTGAGGTTGGTCTGAATTTTTTTGTTAAGGCAGGACGAAGCAGGTGGTTGCTTTCATTGTGTAGCAATTGATCTAGGTCACTGGCACATACACTCAACAGAAGTTCAAAAGTTTCATACTCAGCAGCAACACCTTGAGACATGAATTCCAGTGCTTCCTTAATCTTACCCTGGCGGCACAACCCCATCAAATCAACACTGAGTGGAGTGATAGTGGTATTGGGATTTGCAGTGGGAGGGTAATTCTCATTTTGGTTTTTGTTAGTGTATTTGTAGGGAGGGTTTTAACGGGTATTGGTTGTGTTTGCAACGATGTATTTTAATACTTGCTTAAAATACAATGAATTGGTTTTTGAACCCATTTCCTAATTTTCGAGTGGCAAATGTATACAATTGGAATAATGGTGGGGGACAAATGCAATCTAAATAATCCAGCGGTAAAGAGGATTCTATAGGAGTTCAAAGAGATGCAATCAAACCCCTCCGAAGATTTTATGAGCGTTCCTCCCGAGGTATCCATTTCAATTCTTTTTCTTATTCTATTTACCATTTTTCTTACGGGTCTATCTCTATATCCATCTTTGGTGATCTTAATGATGGTTTTCTCCGATTATTTGAATTGATTGTTTGTTAGTTAGTCGGTCGTCTAAAGTTTTCTTCTTTATTTTACAACAAGGGTATGTTATTTTTAAAAGATTATTTCATGGATATGGAAGGAATTTTATATTTTACTTTTATTGATTGAGCTTGTTGTGTTCCCTATTTATCTTTTTCAGTAATTTGTTGGCAGTGGAATGGTTTTATTTGAAATCAATTGGTCAGTCATTATTGGTAAGTATATTAAGGAGAATCAGGACAATATAAATTGCTTTAATGCAATCTGAACTTTTTTTTACCTGTCCCCCAGTGTCAAGAATATACAAATTTTGATTAGAAAATTTAAGTTATCAGTATATAAGATCCTTATAGCCCCTTCTACCCATTGTCAATGGTTATGAGTTGGATGTGCCTAAATTTACATGGCTTCGTAACAACCTATACATGTGGGTACAAACACTCCACATCATCTACATAATAGACTCGAGTTATACCACAGGTGAAAATGAAGGTCTTGCAAAACAATATACAAGATTTAGTTAGAGTTCCCTTTGTCCATTACCAATTAGTTTTGGGTTGGGTGTTCCAAGATCTTATATATTACTTTGCAAGACTTGATTTTCACGGACTATCATGACCGGGGGATGGTACCGGTTCTCACAGCCGATGGGACGGATTACAGAGGATCAGTGGAGAAGCCGTCGTTGGATAAACCACTCAAAGGAATAATTGTCAACCAACCGGAGGGCCCAGTTTTCTCATCGATGTACATACAGTCACGTAAGAGGTTTCTTAATTTTATATTATTCTTTAATGAGATTATTATCATTAGATTCACTTTATAATCATCTATTTGTATATATTTGGAGTTTAGAAATGGTGGATTTTGGGTGTTTGAAATGGGTAGGTCCTGATTGGTATATATATATATATATATATATATATATATATATATATATATATATAGAGAGAGAGAGAGAGAGAGAGAGAGAGATTCTTTCACCATTTCTTTTTATAAATATGGGGTTGTGTTGATATTTAGATTTGCAGTTTGTTTGATTGTTATATGGGTTTATATTTTTTTTTTGTATTTGATAGCATGCATGACTTGTAATGACAACAGATACTCTGAAGTTTTTAATCAATTTTCTATTTTTGCTTAGCATCCTTTCATGTGTTTGTAATTTGCATTTTCTGAATTTCTTGCATTTTGATAAGGAGACACAATTTCTTATATATATTTAAAATTATTAATTTTTCATTGTTTATAATCACTCTGTGGGTATGAATAGGCATAAAACTATGGCATATTAAAAGATGCCCGTTAGATGTTTGATGAAAAGAGTGAAAGAGAAAGATTTGGTTGTATATTTTGTAAACACATAATTTTCACCTCAATTAGTTGCCGAAGAATGATTATGCGCCGTTGTAGGAAAATTTGTATAAAATACCTTTGATTTGTGTTATTGTAGATGTATGTTGAGTGTCATTGTAAAAAGTTGTTATTGGTATGGGATTATGGTTTTTATTGTGGGATTTATATACAATTTTGTGATTTTGTATTACAAGCGAATGGAATATATATTTTCATTTATAATGTTTGGTATATTGCGTAGATTGAAGTAATTAGAATATTTGTGGGACAGATTTTTAATTTTTAGTACGTTCATCAAAATATTGGTCAATGTTGTATATAGTGGGGAAATATATAAGATTAAATAGGATCCGAGACGAGTTTTATTTGTAGGTTGTAGACTCACTCCGTGTATTTTTATTATAGGAAACAACAAGTATTGCCCAATATAAGCTATTATATCAGGCCATTGTACCATGAATGGTATTTGACGTATATTTTATGTGCGGGGTATATTTATATGATTACTTATAAATATAAAGTGCCTTACACATTTCTTTGCACGTGTTAAAGTAATGCATAATTTTTGTATTTTGTGTGTTCGTTTAGAAAAGTATCATATGGAACAATGTAATCCATCGGTTCAAAACATGTCTTCATCGGGCATCTTCGTTGGACTCTTGACAATCTAAGCAACCGAGGTAGGGCTCACCCAAAGAAATTGAAGACAATTATGTCTTATACAAAAGTACTAGAAAATGGAGATGTCATAACAACAATAATTGCTGATGACTCATCAAATGTGTCTAATCAGCCCTCGGTAACTATTGTGCAATTCCACTCTGTTATCATGTTACATAAGGTTTATGTAAAAAATTTAAACTTCTTTTTTACTTTCTCATCTAAAACTATAGCTGATTATAAGACCACATCATATATTTTTTCCATTTTCTCTTCTAAAACTGTAGCTGATTGTAAGACCACACCATATTTGTTTTGGTTGATAGTGTTTTGTTGGACTAGATGGACTGTACAAACAGAATATTGGACAAGTTTAACCCCAATTCTCACAACAATTGGTAAGCCATTTTCATAGACAATGCTTCACAACGCGCAAGACATTGGACATGCAATATTTTATATGCTTTAAATACATAATGAGTCCATGAGAATAATTGGAACCGTATGGTTTTTGCATTTTGCATTTTGTTTTCTCTGTGTTCTGCATTTTGTTGTTCATGTTCTGCATTTTCTAATGAAATGAGATTACTTTATCATTTGGCAATATATATTTTCATATATGTTCGGTTGATATCAACTCATCTTAATGTACATATATAAGCTTTTGGTTTGTGAATGCACCATCTCCCGCCCCCACACATGCTATATCGACCTCTCATTATTATGTATAATGTTTGTTTATTACTCATTTCACACTGTTTAATTCAAAAGTCGTTTGATATATACTTCATGGATACACAATAGAGGAATAGTAATCGAATTCTGAAGTTATAAGCTACTAATAGGAATTATAATTGTTCATTCCTATATTAATTTTTCATTAAAGTTTTCACTTCTCATGATTAATTACTAACTGTTTTAAGATATCCAGGAAGCATAAAACGAATCTACTAATACTTCTAATAGTGAGTACATTTTTTCCCCCTGGAATGTATATGGTTAATATAAAATTCCTTTGTCTACTCACAACACCATGAAATTAGTAATTATGACTAAACAGATACATTTACGTGGGCGCTTTGACTTCATCGGAATGAGGTACGATACACTTGAACTTTCAATATTTAAATTTCAATTTTATGAATTGGGAATACAATTAACTTTGTTCGAATCAAACATTTCAGGAAATATGCAGAAGCTTTACTATCAAATGTCACCACTGGCCATAGATCATTGGTGGATAATTTATGGGGAGCATACGACTTTGAGCGAGAAATACGGGGTAGTTGGGACTACTTAAAAATCCAGGTAAAATGCTATTTAACTTTATACATTAACATTGAACATAAATTATTTTTTATATGCTTTGCCTTCATTTACAAGTACAGTAGACCTTTATCACAACAGTTGACATACATTAATGTCATATACAAATGGTGTTCATATTTCAAATTTATTATTATTGGT
The DNA here is from genome assembly GCA_949130495.1 of Sambucus nigra. Classification (NCBI taxonomy): domain Eukaryota; kingdom Viridiplantae; phylum Streptophyta; class Magnoliopsida; order Dipsacales; family Adoxaceae; genus Sambucus; species Sambucus nigra. Next base: position 309,263,539 of record OX422217.1, on the reverse strand, counting down.
AGTTTAATATATTAGATGTGTTTCAAAGGAATTAATTACTTCATTAATATCCTCACTTTTGTTGGTAGTGAGGCTTTGTTAGAATGAATTCACAAGGTAAAAGATCCTGCTGATAATTATGTTTGCTTGATTTTAACGACAATCAACATTTGGCTATTGTAGATTGGTTTGTTGTAAGGTAATTGTTAGTTTTTTTTCTAATGGCATTATTGGGCATGTTAAAAATCGTTAGATTTGGGGAAAATTCTTAGGCTTTTTGTTTTTCGCAGGCTATGCAGATATAACTGTTTGTTGTATGCTGATTCAAAGCACATACACATGTTTGAGAGATGCGTACTTATGTTATGTACCCTTATCTGTATGCTGATGCAAATTGTATAGAGATGTAATCTTTATTTGGTGTAATCGTTATATGTCTAAGGGTTAATTGAGTATGATTCAAATCTTTTGATTGGAGAGTAACAGTCATTTGGTCTATCATTTAAGCCTCATATCTTACAATTTTTTTATATCAATAACATAACATATTCAAAAAAACATTTTTGTTCATTTTTGTTCATTAAATATTTAATGGTTTAGAAATAACGATCATTGTATAGGATGGTACTTGATACAAAACAGAGAGTAAATGGGATAGAAGGCATCAAACTGTCATTGTATAGGATGCAATAAGCTACTATTTAAGTTAAATTGCAACATAAAGTTAGTAAACATGTTATAAAGGAAGCATGTATTGGTGTTTTCCTCTTAATTTTAAGAATAATCTATTGTTAATTTTGTGTATTACTATACAGAGTATTCTCAAAATTAATCAGTTGCATCTATTGGTTGTGTTTAGTGGTTTATGGAGTTCTCATTTTAAAACTCAAATCCATCCCATTTAGATTAGATCTTATCACTGGATTATTTTTGTCATATAGTCAATGACTTACTTATTACTTCATAATGATTTTGAAATTAAGATTAGCTACTGCTTCATAGAAATCCTGAGTTGAGTTTTATCATAGTTCTATTATTGTGAAATCTCACTATGTTATCATGTTACATAAGGTTTATGTAAAAAATTTAAACTTCCTTTTCATTTTCTCATCTAAAACTATACCTGATTATAAGACCACACCATATAGTTTTTTCTGTTTTTCATCTAAAACTGTAGCTGATTGTAAGAACACACCATATATTTTGTGATTGATAGTGTTTTGTTGGACTAGACGGATTGTACAAACAAAATATTGACAAGTTTAACCCCAACACTCACAATAATTGGTAAGCCATATTCATAGACAATGCTTCACAATGCGCGAGACATTGGAGACATAATATTTTATATGCTTTAAATACATAATGGGTCCATGAGAATAGCTGGAACCATATGGTAATTACTTAAGTTTGGGCCAAAGGCTTATGCTAATCATTCAACACAGGTGAATTTTTTTCATGATAAAAATAAATGAATTTAGTGGGGAGCAAGAGGTTTTGATAACATCTCCAAGGATATTTATGTCTCTACAATTGGATTTTATGATAAATACGAATCATTGGAGCTCATCAGTTTATTACTTCATTTCCCCCTCCAGCCTTCTTTTCCTTTTCGTTATGTCTTTGGAACTTTGATTTGTAATGTTGAATAAGTTTTATTTTTTTGTTTTAATACATGCCTTTTAAACCTTTAGTAACAATTAATTATTCTTTTGAGCATGTTTTACTGTACAGTCTCAAGGAGAAGATTCTTGATGAAGAGTACATGCTCAATCTCCAACTAGCCTATCCACGTAGGCAAAGCATTTAAGTCCCTTAAACTCTAGTTAATCCACGTCATTGAACATCCACCTGGCTTGCATTCGTTGTATTTGGCTCCTTTCTTTTTTCTTCGTTATGCACATCCGTCTCCCCATCAGTGTCCCTTCATTCTCATCATTTCATTTTTTTAACAACTGCCTCTGTCACTTCATTCTCATCTGTCATCTTAAAGACATTGTCTTTGATGGATTTATAAAATATTGTATATTACGCCTCCAATACTCCGTCTCTTTCTCTCTCCTCCTTTAGAAACCCTAGCCATGGCATAACCTCATCGGGTTTTTGTCCATCACGCTCTCAGCGACGGCGCAGTTGCTAATGTATTATTGTGGAAAAGCGGTGTGGAGGGGTTATTCTTCTTTTATCTACTCCACCCTTTGGTTCCTATTTGAAAGAGATGGATATAATAACCTCTTATCATTTCTCTCTAACGTTCTATTTCTTCTTGTTATAATCATCTTCTTCTGGGCTAAATCTGCACTGCTTCTCAATAGGTTTGTATTTCGAGCGACTCATCAATTTTCTTAATTAACATGGGTTTTGCCTAAATCTTCTTTTCTGTATCTTTAACTAATTACAAATAATCAATAATGTCATTTTAGACATCTACCACTCATTCCTAATCTGGAAGTTTTCGAGGAATCCATTTTAAATGAGGCTAATGGGATGTGGGTGTGGATCAATCGTGCATTGTCGGCTTCATATGACATTTCAGTTGGTGGAAACGTGAAACGTCTCTTTAAGGTTTCTTCCATCTTGTGGTTGATATCTTACAATGGTTGTTTTTTTAACTTTCTTACTCTGGTCTACGTAGGGGGTCTTATTAGTCTATCAGTACCTCTGTTGTACGACCAGTACCGGATGGCTGAATCTTCGATCAAAGTCCCATGTTCTGAGCTTACACATTATATCTCATATCAACAGTAAAGATTAATCAGGGAAAACAAAGCAGATGATGGCTGAGGTGGTGCAACTCGGTAAGGAGTAGAGATTTAGACATTTGCAACAAAGGGCTCTGGTATGTACTCCTGCTAAGATGCTTATCACTAGCTCTTCTTTTGAAGTTCCTCTAAAGTGATAATTTGTTTTCTCATTTTAAATATGGTTTTTATGAGATGAAATCAGATTATATAAGTAGGACAAAATATGATATAGTGAAGTATGACAGTCCAGGTCTTTGTCATGCTACCGGGTGATTGGTAAGTGTCAATAAACTCAAATGTTATATGAGGTTAAAAGAGTAGTAAATTTATAACAGTTTAAACAGGACATTTTGTACTACGTATCTAAGAAATTACGCTTCTAATTGTGGGTTGAATTAATGAATGAAAATTCAATTTTTAAGATGACAATTATAATAATGATTAAAAAAAATTGAATTGAAAAATTTATGATTCAAACCATCATGCCTTGGCAATTAGCTGATAAGCATACAATACTGATCGGTTACCAATTTTAGCATGACTTTTTAATCAACTCGAATTTCTCTGTAGACAAGATGGTCACTTATTTCCCAAGTTCAAATAATCAAATAGATGCAGCACCAGTGCTCTGGTTCAGTACATGGATGAACTTATTAAGAAGAGGGATGCCCAGTCACAGTCAGTCAAGCAGAAGAAATCTTGGGGTGATAAATGCTTCTTTTGGAGGTGTAACAAATGGAAGCACAATGTTGTCAACTTTGTTACAACCTGATTTGCAGCAAGTTGGACAGAAGATACAACATTTTAGTTCTGTGGGGTAAGTAAATTCTTCATAATTGTGACCCGCATTTAGGGTGTTTGGGAACCTTAATTTCATATATTTGAATTAGAATGTTTTATGTACAGTATATAAATAGTTCTGTTGGGCTAAGTTCAAATTGAAATGAAATTATTTAAATTTCGATTCCCAAATATTGAATTGGGGTTCCTAAATGCACTTTATTGTTTGTTTGGTTGGAGTCTTTTGTGCATTCCTAGAATTTCAATATAATAAATTCACATAAAAAGTTTGAGCTCTAGGAAAGGAGTTAGCACTCCGGGATTCAAACAAGCCATGGGACTTTTAAAGTGAAGATATTCATAAAATTTGGGATTTCTGGAAAGTGGAAAATATGAACCAAAACTTGAGTATTAGTAGACTACATTTATAGTTATGGCTTTTCACAGTGTTTTCATGAAAATTCCTTTATGACTTTCTCCATCTGGTCTTACATTAAAAGTCACTATTTGAAAAGAGGACTTTTTAAGAAAAAACTAACTTTAATATATTTAATGATCATGACCAAAATTTAATCAATTATCATGAGATTTGATACATTGTTTTAAGAAACCCTACTCTTAGTTTGAGATGTTCCAAAAAGAAAAAGTGACTTTCAATTTTAGACCGAGATAAAGGCACTAATAAAGAGCATTTATTCAGCGGGATCAAGTCCTTTCAGAGAAGGATAAGATCTATTATAGGAAGAAAGAAATATTAGCCTCTGGGCAACAAACATCGTAATAAAATACTATTACTAATAATAATGATCATAATTTGTCAGACCCTATTGTGGATTCATTTCATGCTTTAATTATTCATAATACAGGGAAATTAGGTTGTCAATGAGTGGAAAGGACTACTGATGTCTTGGTGGAAGGAACATGTTCTTCTTACCTAAGATGTGAATTAGCTTCTCAGATATGATTCTGATCCTTCATAAAGTTGTGATTATTTTTCTTTTCTCTTCTCCTCCCCCTCTTTTTCGATTGAATATGCTCTAATTTTTACTCTATGTATGAGATGTACATTTGTCTTCAACTGGCTAAAGAATTTTGGAGAAAGATGTATTAAACATATTCCTCTCTCCTTGGTGGCATTTTGCAGGTTGTAATATACAAGGCCTTGGATGGAGTTCATGATTTAGCAAAACACCAACAAACCCAAATATGAAATCTCTACATATGTATGATATGGCGATTGAGTCTTATGGTGGGTTGTCTATTTTGGAAGATAATAGGAGGAGTGCGGGAGATAGGGAGGTGGTGGCATTAAAGCGGGTGTGTGGGTGTTCGAGTGGGTTATGCAATTATTTGATGAGAGATGAGGATCGTGTTGAGTCATTGGCGTGTAGGTTTGGGGTTAGTATTGAGGCGGTCAATGGGATTGGGAATCCTAACTTCTGATAATGTGATTATTGGAGGTTTGTATTCTATATACCATTAAATTCAGGTATGTTTTCTTTTGTTTTGTGTTTCTTGGGTTTTAAAATACTTTTTTGGTGTCTAAATTTTTGTTGACTTTGACTGGGGTTTAGTTAAGTTTTTTATACGTTGATTTTTCGTGACACATTTGAGAAATTGACAAACTAAATTTGGTATTGAAGTATCCATGACTTTTCTTTCAATCTAGAGAATCACCAACGTCAACTTTCTACGTAGCACCATTGGAACATCAATACTACCACGGCATATAACATGGTTTGATTTGAACACCTCACAGTAAAGTATATTATGTTTTATAGTGTTTTTATGCCCCAAATGAAGTTAATACCAAATCAACTGTGTATGGTTCATTGTTTTTACTGTATATTAGTTGTAGTTATAAAGTAGAATCCTTTTAGGAATTTTTATTTTACACTGGTTCAAATTTTCTCATATACTAATTTTTTTTTCACGAGTTTAATGTTAATTCTCCATCCTAAGTTCAAACTCAATTTTTTTGTTCTTCTTCAGGTAAAAGACTCTGCTTTGTGGACTTTACATCGCATACATGGTAGGATTTTCAATACTTGATGACGTCTTCTAGCGAATACTCACTGGGACCCTTTGAAGAAATTGTTGATCAAAAATTTAGTGTTCATTGAACTAGATGTTCATTTGATTTTTTTTCCAATTATATAATTGTGATGGTATTGTTTTTGTTGGATTGTTTTTTTCAGGGCGGATAGTCCAATAAACAAAGGAAACTCTGTCCAATTTTTTAAAAAATATTTGCACTTTTGCGTCGTTAACATAATTTTTGTATCATAGTGATGTTTCATAATGGTATAAGTTTGATCATTATAATGTTTATTCGAGGTCCAACATTGACGTTTTGTATTGTTGTTGACTTTTTCTAACAAGATTGATAGTGCTATAAATAAAGAAAAATCTATCCAAATTTAATAAATTGTTCACATTTTTGTTGTAATAAAACTCAACTTAAATTATTTACACATTTCTGTAGTCTTTTAATGTGCATCCTTCCATTAACGTCGAAATAAAACATCTCCTGAAAGGGAAGTGTGCGTCTACTTTATTGTCTACCTCTATGTAAAACATTGATAATGTTTGTCAACATCTGTGCATGCGGTTTAACTATCACTACTACTCTACATTCTGATTCTATTGCACTTTTTTTAATTCTATTTTAAATTTCACACTTGCATTTGTTCATTGTGCATTAAATTTTGCATAAACCGCGAATCGCGCGGGTTTCCACCTAGTGATGATAAAAATAAGGTCCCCCCCCCCCCCCCCCGTAATATCATCTACCTTACTGTTGAAAACTAGGGGAAAGGAGTAAAGCTCTGTCAAGCTTGGTTGGGAAAATGATGGGATATAGAAGTAAGAAAAAAAAAGGAACGGTTTAGATTTCTTAAATGCTCATAACGTCGAATTCACTGTATTAACTAACCAGCAGGATTTATCCTTGAAAGACTCTCCCTTGTTTTTCCTTTTTTGCTTAGCGCCTAGTTATAACGTTCTTGGCATATTTAATTAAAAGAACGCCCCCCTCCCCCCCCCCCCCCCCCCCAATATTCAAAACAAATGAAACTAAATTAATTACTTTGACCCAATTAACTAGGGCCATTAAATTTATTACATTGATCCAATTAAATTTATTATTTACCCCAAATAATTATACAAGTTCATTAAATACGACCATTAGACAAGTAAATATACAACACCATTAAACTAGTTCAATTACTTGGACTATAATTTATTAATATTCAAAGTTTTGACTTTTAGTCCTAATATATTTTTGTTAACTCATTTCAGTTCATTCATGCATAAGATATTTAAAAATTCTAACAATTACATTCGAATAATTTAAAGTATTTGGATTTTAGCAAGGTATTACATTATTTCTAGGCGTCAATGATAATCCTATGATGAAGTCCATAAAAATGTCATCTCAATTCCACTTGGGAATGGGTAAAGGTTGAAGTGTACTTGACAATCGTTGGTGATCCACGTTCACCATCTGAACTGCACTGGGACACAAGCATAGCAACATTCCACTTCATACTTTCCAACCAATATTATTTTTATATATCATGATACATATTTTCCCCATTGGGATGCACAGAATACCACGATCAATTGGCCTCATGTATGATTTCCCTATGCAACTCCTCACCTGAAGGTACGACCAACCTCCCCTTACACCACAATCAGCCATTTGAACCAATAGTTTAAAAAATTACATTGATAGCCAAATGATCGACGTGGGCCAACTCACCGGTGACCTCAACTGACCCCACATTAGTCAGCTAAAGAGTATATAAACAACTATTTAGTCATCCACTTAAGGCATCTACCACCACATTGCCCTTCCCTGGGTGATACCGAAACATAAACCAGTAGTCCTTATTGAAAACCACCTTTCTACCTCATATTCAAGTAATTCTATGTGAATAGATATTGAAGACATTTTTTATAGTTAAAGATCCTAAACTTATCACCCCATAGGCAGTTCCTCCAAACAAGTAGTGCAAACACTATTGTCGTTAACTCCAAATCGTGCGTCGGATGGGATTGATAACCTCATGAGGCTTCAATTTTCGAGATGAATAATCAATCGATCAATACTCTTTCATCAACACCCCACATAGTCCTTATACATAAGCATAAGTGTATACTCCTAGGTAAAGCCAAAATTGGAGTCGAATTTAACTTCCCCTTGAGAGTGTCAAATGCCTACTGACACCTCTTAATCCATAAAAAATGAATACCCTTTGTGTCAACTTGGTTAATGGTCCCTCTGTATATGATAAACCCCATATGAACCTCCAGTTGTAACTGCCCAATCCCATAAATCTACGGAACTCCGTAGGTGTAGTGGGTTGTCCCTAATCCAACACGGATGACACCCTCCTCGTATCCACCGAAAATCTCATATTCAAGACTAAAGGGCCCAAAAACTTCACCTCACGCTTCCAAAACTCACACTTATTGAACTTAGTATACAAATTATGCTCTCGTAACATTTGAAGGGAAATTCTCAAATGATCGGTATGCTCCTCCTTGGTTTGTGAATAAATGAGAATGTCATTGATAAAGATAATGATAGACTACTCCAAGTATGGATGGAACACATGATTCATTAAATCCATAAACACGACTAGGGCATTTTTCAACCCAAACAATGTGACCCTAAACTCAAACAAACCATAACGAGTCAAGAAGGCAATATTTGGAACGTCCTCCTCCCATTCCCTCAACTGATGATAGCCTCAACGCAAATTAATCTTTAAGAAGAAAGAATCACCCTGTAACTGATCAAACACATTATCAATCCTCAATAAAAACTACATGTTCTTCACCGTCACCATGCTCAACTCATGGTAATCAATGCACAACCGTAGTGAACCATCCATCTTCTTCATAAAGATAATTGGACCTTCCCATGATGATGTGGTATGCCAAATGAATCCTTACTCTAACAACTACTGAATCTACTCCCATAACTTTCTTGTCTCTAATGGATCCATCCGATAAAGGGTCTTGGAAATTGAATTAGTGCTCGGAGCCAAGTCAATCACAAAATCAATATATCAATCCGACCTTATCCCTGGCACTTCCTCAAATAGATAGCGAAATCCTAGACAATCTGTATTGAATTTAAAGGAACAATCGTTTCCTCCTTAGTCTCCTCACATATAAATTACAAGTGAGTCATAGGACTACCCTTTGGGCTAAGCATAACCACTATATACATATCATAACCCAGTATTGTGAAAAGAATCACTCGATCCCTACCGTATTTATTATCCTCGTATCTAACTAACCATTCCATATCCAAGATGGCATCATAAGAATGGATATTTAAAACAAATATATCATCCACAAAATGAAATATTCCAATGTCTATCCCAACATCTTCACATGTCTCCAAAATACGAGTCGACACACATAAAGGACTAGTTATCGATAAAGTCCTATAATATGGTTTAGGAAATAAACCAAAAAGTGTGTGGCGTCGGTGTCAAATAAAACTCTAGCTAGGGTGATATAAACATAAAATGCATTATCCAGTGCCTCAACGTGCTCATGTCCCTCATGATGGGGTTACACAATCTAATAAACTCTTCTATACTAAGTTCAAGGATAATACTGTGCGATTGAATGTGTTGGGAGTTCTACTATCGATTGTGGCCCCGACATTAGGTGTTGTTGAGGGTGATATTAGTCATGTTTTAGTTGTTGGGGTCTAAAACCCTATTGACCCTGCCTCTACTTCCCCTACGTCCCCTCACTTAGGAAAACTCGAGATCTATGTCCCCTTCCACCATATCTAAAGCAAACTACGGCAAATGGGGATGAAGGCGCCCCTTTCTACCTCAGTTATTATTGTTGCTATTTCCCCTGCCCGGCCTGAGGAGGTCCTTGTAATTGTTATTGGGATCTTTTTTGCCCCGGCCTAAAATGCCTCCACTACCCCTGGCCCTAAAATTCTCTTTGGTATCCTCTGAAACTACCCTCCACTTTGGGCCTACTATACTAACCTATCTCTCTAGCTTTCTTTTATGCGCTTGACGACAATGCATCAATACAATATCCACCACCTCAACATAAGCGGAATACGTTGGATTCCTCATAATAACTTGTTTGATATACAATGTAAAGACTTAAATGAAACACTCCATATTCTTATGCTTCATTCTCACCTCCTCCCATGTAAGCTTAGAAAATGCCATGAACTCCCTCTCGTACTTAGCCATGTTACGAGATCCTTGTTACAATAGAAAAAACTCCCTCTTCTTCTGAGATCGCAATGAATAAGGAACATAATTCTCCTCAAATATCACTTTAAACTGCTCATAGTTTAAACTCTCTCTCTTTCTCTCTCACTCTCGCTCTCTCTCTCAACTAAAGTAATCACACTCTACCACCACCAGGGTGCATCACTGGTAAAGAAAAAAGTTGACAACACTCGCCTATGCATATCAACAAAGTCCAACAACCTCAATTAATATTTGATATCCTATCACTACTGATATTCCACTATCGAATCCAATGTACCACTAAAGTTAGGTGGGTTATTCTTCATGAAAGAACCCCTCACCTTCTCCCAAGTCGTCATTTGAACTACCGTCTGATCAATCACATCTTGGGCCCTCAACTGTCATCCCTCGGCCACGGACTGGAAGATGATATCAACCAACTCCTAGGGGAAGATATGATGACTCCCCTATGCATCTGGCACCGGTACTGCCAGTGCCTGCTAAAGTGGGGTTGTGGGGTTAGCCCATCCCATTCATGCCCTAATTTGTCATGCTTTCCTCTTCATCAGCATTTACATTTCAAGATAAAGTCCTATCAATAACAAAACATAAATAAGAGTATAAAGAAAGGCAAGTATCAAAAAACACTACGTCGAAGTCTAAGAGAACCAATAACCCTCGAGTCCTAAAACCATGCTCTGATACCAACTATAACAACCCATATATATTAACATTAGGTTTGATCACTTCCTAGTATTAAAATATTAAACTTGTTAAAACAAATAGAAATATCATCCTTATAATGTACATAATCGAATGCAACTATATGATAATTTATGAATACGTTATGATTAAACTCAAATGCTTAACTCATAAATGCATCATCAACTAAAACAATATAACAAATATCTCAATAACCACATCCACGAGTCTCAACTGATATATATGTCACTATACAGTCTCACAAAAAAAAAACTTAATTGAAATAAGAAAAATACATGCCAAATTATCCTATTAATATATAAGCCAACTAAATTCAAAATACTTAACTCGCATGACTGAGATGAAATATAGTACATCCTGGAGATAAACTAACATCAAAACTCCTTATGATGATGATGACTGGAAAGGAGAAAACATGGTGATCTTTGTTATATGGATAAGAATCTACTCGTGGTCCATCCCAAACTCCTAGAACGTTTCCACTAATATAAATGGGTCAAAACCCAGTAATTTACCAAATCTACATAACTTAAAAATAATTATATATACAAGTGATAAGTCCACAGGTTATCTAGCCTACTACGATAACCAACCATATACCATAAAACCTCAAAATCCATTTTAATTAGATCATTAGTCTCCAGAATTAATTAATATCTTAATTATACTGTAACTGACATCCGCCCCTTATCTCCGGACACCTCAAGAACGTGCGGTATGTAAAAATAAAGACCGTCACACAATCGCATGCCACCTTTCTTTCGCATGGTCATAACTATACATGAATAAATCATGTGACATAAAAATAAATCCCATTAGACAACCTAACACTGCATATCTTTCGCGTGGTCGGTACTATAAATATAAATAATCTGACTAATTTACAAAACAAGTTACCGTTGGGCCGATCAATTACGACCTCATGATAGCCTAACTGGGACAAACAATATCTGGCGTGATGCACCTATAAAACCCTGCCCTTTCAGCACACAATAAGTAAGAGTGTTATCTCTCGGCACACACCCATAACCACATCCTTTTATCAATAGTATTTAATCAATATCATTATCATCTCATAATTGTTCCATATTACACATTTATCTTATTACTTATCATAACCTTATTATATAATCTCAAAATTGCTAGTTACGTTATTTTATTAACTACTAAAGGGATTATGAAATTACTCAAGGGAACTTAAGTTATATGGGATTACTCAATAGTTTAAGAATTCTAAAGAGAGATGTTAATTAAAGGATTCATATAGTCCTCAATCCTACCCGTTTCTAGACTTCATGCATGGAATGTCTCATAAATGAAATCCAAATAAGGAACCCCCCGATACATTTCAGTCAAGACAAGGTATTCATTGAAGCACTATAATTAGTTATTGAACTATTGATGTAAATAAATTTAATGATTAAATGAAATAGACAACCAATTTCCATTTCTAACCATAACTACCCTCCATAAACCAACACAACAACAATCCAATATGAACCAGTGACATTTATCTGGTAATCCTTCAAATCCAACTACACAAGTATTTAAATTAAAATAACTTAAGTATAGTAACTGTGGGCTTAATTCCAATTCAAATGTTATTAGGTCCAAATTCCAATTTTCAAGACCATGAATCAATTAAATTGATTCTGATTGCAATTCAAGGCTATAGACATGGGGCTATTCATAATTCATGCATGTACTTTTGTAATTAAACTTTAATTATTAAACATCAAGATTACATTAATGAGGCATTTTCTACCTAAAGGTACCATCCATCAAGCTAAATGTACAATTATATTAAGCACATGCATTCTCAGTAATTATTAATTCATAATTTGATCTTAATTTCCCATTATTATTTCCAAATCAACCTAAGTTCATTATTCAATATCAAACCCTATTATGCAAGTCTACTAATCAATGGTCCAATTTCACAATTTATAAATTAACTATGGTTAAATTCTAATTTAATCCATGTGAAATTATCCAATTTCATCAAAATAGGGAAATATCATACGGGAACACAAAACCCTAAGCGTTAGTAACCCATTTTAAGCCTATATTTAAAGTTTTAGCAATTGTATATATAAAAGGAGAGTAGGAGTTTAGTAACTAGCCTCCAAAATCTATAAAAACTTGATTTAAATAGGAGAGATAATTTCTAGAAAAATCGATCATGAACCCTTGTTTAAACCTCTTGAAAATTTTATTGAATGAATACAATCCTCTCTTGAATACCCATTTAAAATTTCTTTAAAAAACTCTTTGATTTTGTTTATGAAAATTGTTGCTTGGGGAAGGATCAAGAGAGGTTAAGGTTTTTCTTTGGAGAGAAAATGAGAGAAAATAAGGGTCGGTGGTTGTTAAAGTGGGCAAAAACGTATAAGTCACAAAACATAAGAGAATGGTTATGCCTTAACTATGATCGTGGCTTTGCATCCTGTGATATCGGTTGTCAAGCCTGTGGTGGAGGGCCTCAATGTGACCTTGGAAATCCAATGAAAAGTAAAAATAAAACCCTAATGTTTAAAGTACAAACCGTAACTTAACCCCCAAGTACTGCAAAAATATCAACTTACCCTCGAGCTTTTTCCAAAAGTCATCATCCATCCATTTTAATTATAATTTACTAAAATTACGAGTTGAACCCAAAACTTTAAAGTTATTAAACTAAAGCCCCCGCCACTTTAACAACTTACTAATTAAACTTTAGAATTTTGTTGTAATTCCCCTTAGCCTTAAATTCACATAAAGTGACCTTAAATTCACAATTTAAATTTTATAGTTAATATGGATTTTCATTTGATTAAATCAATTATATTCTAATTAATTAATTATTAATTACCTTTAAAATTATGGAGTATAACAAGGATTAATAATGAATAAACTTATTATAATTTTCGTGTGTAAGACATGTTTATATGTTACCGGGTCTACGATGCGAGGCTTACACTTTTAATTTGTCCTCTTTTGTTACCCTTGGACCTTAATGAAGTATTGGGGTTCCTTATTCTCGAATTACGGGTCAGGAAGTCACAAAAACACCCTCAAAAAATAAAACATAAGGGGAGCCACTCAAACAAAAACTTCTCAAAGGATGAAAATGACTTGATTTATACATACTAGGAAATTACATTGTGGAATTCATCTAATGGAGATAATAAAAAGCGGACTTGTTAGAGAATATTGTCTACAAATTCAAAAAAAGGACTATTCTTGTGAGACCAGAAAATAGTCTCACTCGGTATACGGTTTGACACCATTAGTCATGCTGTGAGTAAGCGCCATCATCGGTCGGGTCAAATGGAGATTGAGCAATAGCCGCACTAACCACAATACGCTCCCCCTTGCCTATAAGACTTAAAAGGTGGAGATGCGTGAGTCTTTGGGTCATAAAGGTTTACCATTCTTAATAGGACACTTAAAAATAGAACTTTGAGCTCCAAACACGTTGCAAGCAATGAAACAATGGTAAGACGGCATCGACATCGGGTGGAAGTGCATCCAATAGCTTCGATCTAAGCCTATTCTCTACATCGGCTGAGGAATATCATGTGTATTCTATGATGGCATGTCGTTGGAATATGACACGCTTTCGACATTAACCCGACCAAGGGTTGAATGATAAATCAATAGGGATATATCGAAAGAGAAGAGGACAACCGACATCATCTCATCCACAACCACTTTGCCTCAGTTAATGGAGAGCCTAAATGCGTGCTTAATTCCCTTGATAAAAAAGTCAGTAGAGACTGACACCGAACAATCCTTGTTTGAGACAAAACTAATTCTCGTCCTAAACAAACAAAGTTCAATGGAAGAAAAATCAAAAGAACATATAGTTAATTGTTCCTGCTCCAGCATGGACACATGTACATGCACGTATTAGGAAGAGATAATACAGTTCATCCTAGATAAGTGGGAGGTTGAGATGACGACCGAGCGAGAGAATTAAGTGTAAGAAATGGATTTTACATTCCTGAGCGAATAATGTTTTTTAAAGTGTTCAAGTATTTATTTTTAAGTTAATTTCATTTTAAATTTTAATTATTAAGGGTTCATATGATTGGCATGATTTTCCATGGTAAGTGTGGGTTTTGCCAACTTTTTTGTGCATTTGATAGCCAAAATTGCCATGGAAAACGGACCCATGATTTTCCATGATCACTGTAGATACCCCATATTACTCCATAAAGGTATCAATGCCTATCATGGTCTCCTAGGGTCCTAAATGGAATTTAAAACTCAAGGATATCTCCCTAAAGGCCCAAAAGACTAAAAGGCCCACAATGGAATCGCCCAAATAAGTCAAGTTGGCCCATAGTAAGCCCAATGGCCCAAATGGAAATGGACTCGATCGATTAGTCTAAGGTACATAGTACCCTTGATCGATCGGTCCTTTGCCCCAGGCAGTTCGCCTATAAAAGGTGGATCAACCAACCATTTAAGCACGCATTACCTCATTTCTTAAGTTCTAGTTCTCTATTTATAGGATGTTTCTTCTCTAAAAAAATTCCTAAAACTCTCTCCATTTGTTTTAAAAATGCCTTCCAAGCTTAGATTTAGAGTTCTAACCCAAGCCCCCTAACTTCAATCTTCTCGTCTAAACCCAAAATAAATCAAAAAAATTACTTTTTTATTTATTACTTTCTTTTTATTCTAAGGTACTTTATATTTAAAGTAACCTTAAAACCCATTCCAAAAAAGTAGTTTTCCGCCAAGAACACTGCGAAACGAAAAGGATTACGTGTAACCTTGTAGGTACACCGTCTCTCACTCTATTATTTTAAAGCATTGATATAAAAAGGGTGGTTTTGTGCTGCAACACCAACCTAAGTCGTTCTTTCCTACATATATTTGTTCTTTTAGACTTGACTTCTCTCTAAAGGTCATGTCCAAACTATGTTGACTTTGATTCTGCCTACGGTGGATACATAGGCTTATTAGAGAAGCCCCACTACACCAAAATAGTCTATTTATCACATTCACAGGCCTTTAAAATTTGAACTTATCACGACCAAACACCATGATAGGAATGGGAGTGATAATTATTTTGTCAAGGACTTATCACGGTTCGAGTTCGCAACAGGTTTCATTTGTCACAGACTTATCATGGTCAAAGTCCGAGACAAGTTCATATTTGTCTCGAACTTTGATCGTGAAAAGCTCGTTACAAATGAAAACTTGTCATGGACTTTGATCGTGACAAGTCCTTAACTAGTTATCCATTTTAAAAACTTATCACGGTCAAAGTCCGTGAAAAACTGGGCAGCAGGATAAAAAAAATTATTGGGCAGTATGGCCACTACCACTATCCAGCAGAATATTATTTAACATGTAGCAGCAATAAATGATATATTTTAACAATAACTAATAGCAATCAATGCCAATATTCATAATATTCAATCACTAACTAAATATAAATAAAAAAATAGGATATATTAATCAGAATTTGAATGTTAAATGCAAATTATTACGTAAAAGTAAATGTTCATTAATTCTCGGGTTGGAGGAAAAAGGTAGTCCATACAATATAAAAATCAAGACATTCCTCAATATGTCGTACACTGCATTCTTCATTTAACCATAGTGCTTCATATTCTTTCCCTACCACAACATCAGTGAGGCGGACTCGAGCCTCATGAGGCTGCAGTGGCTGCTTTTGCATGAAGGAACCTTAACTTATACTCGGGTCCATCAACCCCTTAACAATTATATTTCCTCCTCGTAAGTCTAGTAAATAGACTTTCTCCCAACCAATTGCAAATGGATTCTGGACAGTTAGGGTGAGAAAGACGAAGTAGTGGTTCCCTCATCCACTACTTTATCCTTTTCCTTCCCTGAACTGTTCTCGGCTCAACCTTGAAGAGATCGCTTAATTACCATTGAAAACATATTCAGTGTTTTTCGATGTTGTCAAACTTTTGGTCTGAATTGGCCTTTAACTCGTCGACCTTGAATAACAATTCAATATTGCTCGACATAATCCTGATGAGCTTCGATTTCCACATATGAGATCTAACACCCCGAGTACGGCCTTTATGATCCTGCCCGAGCACTTGGCTAAGTGCAATCGTACTCAAAGAAGCCTTGTCGGCATCACTCTATGAGTTGTGGACTTCTTTAACCTTTTCCTGAAATAACAAAAAGTATGCGATCAGATGAAAGAACAAAAAATTATGTGATTATAAATAATAAATTAATAACATAAATACAATTATTATAACTTACAATAGTGGCGACCACGTCCGGATTGACCTTTTTATCCTTCCATTTCTTCATTTGAATCGCCACATATGTATCTAGCCTATGCGACTTACCCCCAGGACCACTCCCCGTCTCCTATAATAAAATAATACAAAATTAGTGAATTAGTATATAATTATCACCAAATAGAATACAATATAAAATTAAAATGAAATAACATTCAAAACTTACCATCCTATCTCCACCTCGGCGCAAGACGTATGCCTGGAATAGTGCACGTCAACCTTCTTGGCCTAATTTTCCCTCCCCGATTTACAAGAGGACAACTGCCTATCTGATATCTCATTATCGATAAATTGTTGCTAGTTTGCCAATGATATTGGCTCCTTCTCGAGCACCGTGTTGCTACATCGTAAGACGAACTCCCAGTCCCTGCTAAAATATCATGCACGCATATTTTTCTTCCACGTTTTCCATTGCTCCCTTAATTGTTTTATTTTGGCGTCGCATAATTCTGGGGGCAAGTCGAATTGTTATGGTCCAACAAATACAAAAAGAACAAAAGCGACTTAGTAGTATTTAAATTATAAAATAAAATTTTAATATTATTGAGTTAAGCATATACCTGTAATGTCCCCAAAATGGCCATCTTAAGCTCAACGAGAACCCTATTCCAATCAGTGCCCAGGGCTAATAATCTTTTTTGGTCAATTCCAAGGACCTAGCCTGGAAGGCCTTCATGTTCTCCTCTGTGCTCCCCAACCTACCCCACTTTAGGGGCGTAGTGTTAGATGAGCCTCCCCCAATGACACTTCCCTGATTACGCTCTGATGAAGACATATCCTGCAAATATTGTTATTAGTAGAAATATATATATAAGAAGATGATTTAGAAATATAAATAATGAATTACTTTGACATTGTTAGATAATATACACGATAAATTAACAATGACATTTATCATAAATTATACTAAGAATTGTTTCAAAGAATGCTTAAACTGTCATACAATAATAATTAACCAAACTAAGAATTGTTTCAAATGGATTGAAACCATCTACTGAGTGGTACTAGGATCATGGGCTATACACACTGATTGGGGCTTAGATTTCCAAATGGATTGAAACCATCTGTTTATATTGCCAAATGAATGTTAAACTGTTCCCGAGCAAAACAAGGATACTCATAATTTATCCTTTCCCAAACTATGAAATTAATAGGACGTATTATCCATTACTTTTTTCCTAGCATGCCAAGTCATGGCCTCCTCCATCCATGGTACTGTGAAAAATTGCTTCAATCTAGGCCCAACGGGAAAATATTTCAATACTTTTTTAGGCACTTTTGAAAGTGTGGCTTCCTTGCTAGTAGATTGCACATATCTAGGTTCCCTACACACCAGACACCGATCGAGATTTTTGTACTCCTTCCAGCATAGTATGAATTCATACCTACAAGCATGAATTTATTTATGCTTTATTTCCAAACCTTTTAAACTGTTCTTTATACTAGGATAGCTATTTGGGAGCGTATTCTTCTTAGTATTAAGCCCTTCATCCAATTCGTAATTCATGCCACGCTTTCCAAACAAACCATATTAGGTCTTCAAACTATGCAAAATAACTATGACATGTAAATTAGTTTCATCTTTTCCATAACTAGGTATATCGATCGGTGTAGACACCACATTCTAAGACCCCCTAAGTCTCTCTTTAGGTCCCTAGCACCTCCCCAATTCACTACAAACCCTAGGCCATACTCCGAGTATCGATCTAGAGGCCATTGGCGCTCCCAAGCCCCGTTTGACTCAGTCAACTCCATCATCAGAGAGAAAGCTCAATGAATATTTTAAGGAATCTGAATCCCCTTTCCAACGGTCCACCCCCGTGCACGAATAGGCATAACAGTTCAGATGAACGGAACATTTTACTATTAAAAATCGATCTGGAGGCCATTAGGCGCTCGCGAGCCCCGTTTCGGCCCCAATTAACTTCACCATCAGAGAAAAATCTCAATGAAACTTTGAAGGGAACTGAAACCCTTTATAACGGTCCACCCCATGTGTAAAACAGCATAATGGTTCAGACGAACGACCCCAAAATTGATCCGAAATCCACCGAGTGCTCCCAGGCCCCATTTGACCAAATTCAACTGTTCAGCTCAAATGATACTGAATGAATCTTCAATTTTCATTGAATAACCTTTCCAATGGTCCACCCCGTTCAAGAATCAGCCTTACAGTATGGACAAACGACCCATTTTACTCCGAAAGCTCATCGAGTGCTTCTGGGCCCCAGTTGACCAAAATCAACTATCCGAACCAAGCGAAGATCTTTGTAACGTCGAAGTACCTTACGTAACAATTCCAAAGGCCAGCCCCATGCATTATTATAACTTATGATTTGGATGAACGATCCAGTACCGTTCGACGATCTTCAATCCAAAGGACCGAAGGGTGCTTCCGAGCCCCGTTTAACCTAAAGTCAACTCTCGGACCCGGTAGAGACCCAAAGGACTCTTAAATGTCTCTAAATTACCTTTTTAACAATATGCCTTGTGCACAATTTGGATATATGAATTGCATTATATAACTATTTTTCCAAAAAAAATTGCACGAGACTACCGATTGGTAGGTCCATTTCCCTGTCAATCAGCAGTGTGTCTAGGGTCACCTGTTAATTGGCAGGGATAGGGATATGTCGATCGACAATCCCCCAACCCTATATAAGGAGGGCAGGAGATCACTTCCAAAACACACCTCAGATCAATCAATATCAGTGATCTGAGCAACATTCTTATATAATCAGCAATGTTTCCATGTGTGAAATTCCTTTCCATCTTTCATTCCCATTATTTTCATACCCAATTTAGTAAAAATATCCTTCTCTCTCATCCAACATTCATCTCAACTTTCAAAGTATCTCATCAAGGATCAAGATCAATCCTCAAGTCTCCAAAGAAGGTCCAAATATCCCTTCCCTCTCTAAATTTCTTTTTTTGCTTTAGTTATATAAATTCTCAATTTAGCTTTAACTTTAGATCATACACATTAATATTTCACCCTTAATTAGGTATATTGCACATAATTTATTTTCTATAAAAAAAAGAGGATTACAACTATAAATTCCAACGGGATTATTCACCACTTTTTCTCAAAACTAAAAATACCTTTTCCACACACACATATATAATAAACTCCCATTTGCATATATGGGAAAAACCCCACCCTTGTGTCGTATGCGAACTACGTGGTCTTTGAGGCCTTTGTAGGCTACATAGGCATTTTGGGCTGAAACCCGAGACTTAAGTCGAATTTTCTAATTTTCTTATTTTTATATTTTCATCTTTTCATTATTTTATCCATGCATTACTCATATATGCCATACTTGTGATTCATATTTTTGTTTTATCTAAAAAATATTATCGTTTCATCATAAAGATCAATATCTCGATAAGCGCGCACATCATATTTTCTAATTATTATTTTTAGAACATTCCTTTGTATGACCTCACTCTATCATTTCCATGATATGAGTTGAATGATTCCGATCCCCATTTATATATACACGCACAAAAACTTCACGAAGAAATTAAGGAAAATAGTAACATAAGAACATATGAGATCGAAAGGGCGGGATGGTTGCTTCACACCTTCCCATTCTATAACTTAGCTCCCGAACCTCTGAACTATTGGTTTCGTAGGCATCAGTTTGTCTTTGATGTCTCTCTCTCGAGGCAATGACATGTTGTTTTTCCTGTTTTGTGCAAAATAGGTTGGCGACTCCATCTCTTTACATCACCCGACATCAACAACGGCTGAAGCTCTCTTATAAAATGGTGCGAGACATTCTCACCCACTCCAAGTACGTGCGCGCAAGCGCCAAAAACCCTAATATGGTAGGAAAGAGCCAAAAGAGGGATGGCCACAGTGGCGACCCTATTTTCTTAAGAGGGATAGACTGTGTTTGCTTGGGTGTTGTCATTTTATACTTGTGTGTGCATGAACCTACCTATATGTTTCCTTTTTTATCCTCTATTATTTCTTGTATATATCTACCTCATGCTTATATCACTTCTCAGTCACACACTTATAGATATTCTCCATGTACACTTACACACTACTTATACGCGGGTTCACTTATATCCACACGTTGTACACACCACTTAGAATATCAATGCTTAGATGTCACTAGCACACACCTCCACTTATCACACTTGTATATATCCATGCTCACTCACACTCATCACACACCACTTGTAGTTGATCCATGCATACGTTCACTACCATACACTCACTTATAGATATTCACACATCACTCACTCTCACATAGCCATTCTTAGTATAATCTCCATGTTAGATTTACTTTTTATAATACTTGTACTTCTTTCATACTATTATAGTTCTCATCATGCCATATAAAAATAATCTCTCTATAATTTACTAATCAAGAATCATGCATTTTTCATACAACATCACCAAAGAGCATGGCTATTAACCAAACTTTTATCCCGTACTGGGGGGGCACTTGATGATGGGCGCTAGTTTGGCAGGTCATAGTTAGCCTAAGCAATATGACTTTCACCTTCCATTGTCCAAGTACCTTCGATGTATATCGAATGGTTCCCCACAAAACGTACCACTTGACCGAAGTTATGACGGCGGGTATATAGCAGGGAACTCATTCACGTACGTTGAGTATATCGAATTCTCTCTCACCCATATTATCCCCATGAGGTATATAGTGAGGTAATTCACGTACACTCAGGTATATCAAATGTCTTGTCCACACGTACCAATTGCCCTCAAAAGCAAGACGTATATCGTGGAAGTCATGCCAAATGGGGGAACCTTTCCACTAACCTAACAACTGTATACCCTTATATAGGCGACAAACCTAGGGCACTCATATTTATTATGTTGGTTACTACTTAAAACTTTATGATTCGGCATGAATATTGCATTTATTCACCCTTTATTCTTATGCATTTTAGTTCCCTCGGGTACCTTCCTATAGTTATGCTCGTTAACCAGATAACCTCAGTTTTATATGTTATTATTCTATATGAGGTATAATTGAGCTTTTATAGGTATTACAATGCTTAGTGTGAAGTTCGTTAGCATTCCGGGAAAGTTCCATCAACAATCACATGCGCAACGGAATTTTAGTACTTTAGCATTTGGGTATCTGGCCCAATGTCTTGACGGAAGTTGAATCCCTCTTTGCCATCTTCGCATGGTCATAAACGGTGTGCAAATCCAAATCCTAACGAAGAAGTTACAACATTTTTCAAGGGAGGGAATTAAAAGAAAACCAAAAAATAAGGGAAGGATCTAAATGTACTAGGTCCGAATCAAATCGGTAGAGGGCCGAATCGATTCGATTGAAGACAGTGGATGATATTTTATTTCCGAATCGATTCTCTTTACTAGTAAATTTAAATATTTTCCTTTTCGAATTGAATTGGTTTGGCACCCGAATCGATTCGACCCTGCTTTTTCAGCTTCCTTTATTTACTATTTTACCATTAGTATTTTTGTATAAATACCTTTTCTCTTCATTTTGAAGGGGTATGTCTTATATATATATTTTTTAGTTTTTTTAGGGCTTGGTAACTTTGGGGGTTTGTTGTGGAGCTAACCCCTCTCATCATTTTCTCTTTGGGTTTTCACCCATTTATATAAGGCTTACTATTCATTATCTTTTTCCTTTATTTGTTCTCTATTTCCATTATGTCTTTATTTTCCTAGCCTATATAATTAGTTATCGTTCATTTATTTCTTATTTGATTTTGTTAATTAGTTGTTTTACTTACTTTATTCATGTCTAGTCCATAATTTAAAGGGTTGGGGTCGTCTGTCCGCCATTAATGGGTCTTGAGCTCCGAAAGTTAGGTTTTGTGTAAAATTGCGTTTAATTGAAACGTCGTGTATTAAAGTTGGAATATTATGCATATAACTTTATTTATCACGCAACATTAGTGTTTAAAGCGATATTTTAATTTTAATCCACGTGTGACCATTTTTTATTAAATGTTTTATTTCGCATTTTTTTGGATTAAATTCCTTCATGTGTGATGTTTATAATTAATTGAATATGCTAGGTTAGATGATTTCGAACCAAAATTCTAATTATGCATTGTTTAGCATATGGCGGGGATGTGACCCTAACTCTCCTTTTATCAATTCTTGTTTAGTTTTAACTACTTATTTGTCCCCTTTTCCCATTTTAAACCATTTGCCTTTTACACCTTTATTCTTGAATTAATAAATCGATTACAATCTGTCCCACATTCCCTGTGGATTTTTTATATCCGTACTGGACGCTATACTCTCTTTGTCGAGTGTAGTCATAGTTTAGTTTTTTTTGTATTGAGGCGATGAACTAAAAACAACGACAGTGTCCTCACATGAACACACAGTACACGCCCGATCAAAATGGCGTCATTGCCAGGGGGTGTTTTATAGATTGTAATTCTTTTATTATTTCATAATATTTTTTGTTTTGTATTTGTATTCTTTGTTTTAACCTTTTTGTAGGATTTCACATTTGAGCGCCAAGAAACATTAAATTCTCGTCCACACAACTTTCTACGTGGAATTTCCATCTACAAACCATTCAATAATCATGCCTTATTTTTATAGTAATGTCGGTAATTTTAATGGTTCTTTATTTGGGAGTAGTTCTCAAACTTTTCATTCTCAAGAATCTACGCCTCCACCTATTACTGTGCGTGAAGGCCGTCCAATTCTTGAGAATGAAAGGATTGAAAACTTATATCGGGAAGAAAATTGTTTTGGGGAGCTTGAGTTGGATGCATTATTCGAATCAAAAGACGATTTTTATTCTAATATTTTTGAAGTTGAAGAAGAGTTTCAACCAAATGAGGAATTCGAGGTTCTAGAGACAAGGAAGCCTACTTTGGAAGAAACCCTCCTTCTTTTCACCCAAAGTGCGGATAACGTTATTGGTGTTGTTTTGAGAATCGAATGACTTTGCAATGAGATTAATTCTTTTGGGTATTCAACGAGGAGGTTGTGACTTGTGTTTTGCCTCAAATTATTAAAGAACATATCATTGAAAGTGAGGCTTTCTCACCTGAAATTCAATCTCTTTGTGATGGTGAATTACTCGAGATTGAATTTATTTCATCACCATTTTCATTTACCATTTTTGAACCATTAGAAGTACCCCTTGATTACTATGAGTCGATTGAAACTTTTAAAACGTTTAAACCTTTTACCGAAGAGGG
Source organism: Sambucus nigra (assembly GCA_949130495.1). Classification (NCBI taxonomy): domain Eukaryota; kingdom Viridiplantae; phylum Streptophyta; class Magnoliopsida; order Dipsacales; family Adoxaceae; genus Sambucus; species Sambucus nigra. The sequence continues at coordinate 309,239,602 of OX422217.1, read as the reverse complement.
CTCTTTGCTTGAATGGTTTTCCAAGATGTATTTTTCCTCTTTGTGTGCCCCACCTCACATTCTACTTGAAAAGTCTTTAGGAGGTGATTCTATTTTTCTTGGATGCCAATTGTACTTGTCCCCCTTAGCTTCCAACACCCTATCATCCCTCTAAAAAATTTAGTTGGTGATGGTTCATTTCTTCCGTCTTACACATGCCTTTCGTTGTTCAAATGAAATTCCTATTTTTTGGGAGGCATGCTTTCATTGGAGGGTCCCCCGTTGATCCTCCAAAGTCAAATCATATTTTGGGCGGACCCTCAAAAATTTCGACTTCTATTGTATAGTTAGTTAGAAATTAAAATAATAGCTTATAAATAGGTGGTTTTTTATTTTTTTTATTTTTCTTTCTTTTTACTTTTAGTCTAGTGTAATTAGTTAAACTTTTTATTATTCTTCTTTGTTTTGGTTGTTACTAATATGTTTTGTATATTTAATAGACTTGTGATATACGAGAATCGCTCCATTTGGGGTAATAACTTTATTTTCCTCTCTTTATGTTACGTTCTCGATTTGCATTGAGGAAAATGCAAGATTCAAGCTAGGGGTCGTGGGATATTTTATCCATTCATTGGTAGTTTCAATAATTTGATCACCTGTTTTTTCCAAGCATGATTTTGTTCAAAAAAATGAAAAAATGAAAAAATATTTTCTTTCTTTTTTCTCTTTTGTTGGGCATTTTGCCTTTGTTTCCGATGATAAATTTCAATAAATGCTCGATTCAATTGACATTATCGATTTTAGAAGTTATTAGACTCTAGTCCTCAAATCATTGATATTATGACTGACGATATCAGAAATGGTATCATCAAATCAATGTAGTGTGTAAGTGCAAACCATCACAACAATGAAGTATGAACAAATATAAAAATATAGAAAGCAATGAAGCAAAGAAGAAGAGAACACCAGATATAAGTGGTGCAGCCAATTCCGGCCTACTCCACTGTGTGAGTGTGTGAGGAATCCACTAAGAATGGACACTAATGGCCTTGGGATACAAACACTCAAGATCTTTCTCTCTACTGTGTTTTTTACAGAGTTTCAAGTAAGGTTTACAATGATCCTCTTTTTACAAAGATGTAAGAGAAAAATATTTATAATTCCTAGGTGGTGTAGTGTACCCCCCAAGCACGAAATAAACATGTGTGGAATGTTCCTTGCCAATGAGGAGTATCCAGTTGTCTCTGTCACATGTAGGTCATGATGATCAAATATTCTCTCACGTGTGAGGGAGATATTGTTATAACAATTTTGGTCCATGTGGGATCTGCAGCCCACGCGCACACTCTCATGCATCTCCCAATGCATGCGCCCTGCTAGTTGTCAGCCGTCGATCGACCATCATGGCCGAGGTCAGATTATTGATATATAGAGTACTGAGGAAATGACACTTGTCATGTTAGGCAATCTAGGCCTGTCTTCATCGCCCTAAGGAAGGTTGAGGATGAGGGTCTATAGTTCATGGGATTAATATGGCAAGTCATATTAAATAAAAATTCAAAGCCGAGGCCGAGGCCGAGGTGGAGACCCCTTGCGCTGAGCTGTCAGCCGAGTCAGTTATGGCCGAGTCAATCCTGGCCAAGTCATAATTCCTCAATTCTGGACGGGTTGGTGATGGCTAACCATGGTCGAGGTAATGTGATCTTGGACGAGGCTATACCTGGCTTATCAATCACACCCTAGCCCTTAGTCTTTAATGTGAAGTGAAGGTTGAGGGGTAAAGTGTCCTTCGAGTACAAGCTGAATAAATGTCCTTTCAAGTGTCAGATCTGCAGAGTTCGATGAAGACTGGACTGACACTTGGTCGTTATCCTATGGAATGGCGTATGGCCCAATAATAACGATTGTAAGTGGTGTTTAGGTATTTGTGATCTAATTATGACTTCTTTAAAAATTATGCACAATGATTACTAGTATTTAAATGCATTTGAAAATCATTTATTCTTCCCATTTCTCTTTCTTCACGCGCCAGTTTTATCTCTCTAGACCCAGCCTCTCTCTATATCTGTTCAAGCATTTTCCAGTGTGCAATTGTGTTTCTTGAGATTGTCAGCCTTCAAACTCTTCCAGGTATTCCAATTTCCTTTCTTTTCATTCATTTTCCATTGTATTTCCACCATTTCAATTATTTGACTTTACCGACGACTATATTGAGTTTTTCGACGGTGGTTTTGGGTAGTTTTAAGGCTGTTAGAGGGATCATTTTAGGAGTTCTTGGAGTTTGGAACTCAATTAGGGTTTCTCCCCACCTGTTTCTGGTTCTACTATCCTTTTTAGGCTTTTTCAGCCAACACCAGTGAGATTTTGATTATCTTCTCCGGTGAAACTCAAAGTGCTCTTGGTTGTTCTTGTTGAAACCATTTAACTTCCTTTTTTAATCCTTTAGTCGAACCTAGTCAAACTAAAAGTTGTTTGTTTATTTTATCTCCTCAATTGCATAACTGTAGGCTCGGCTTCTTTTATTCTAAGGAAGCTTCATGCATTAGCAGAGGGGTTTCCCACTCTGAGTGAGAGGTGTTTCTAAGAGATACATAGGATAGAGGAAGATAACGAGGCTAGGCGTATGGATGACCCCCAATGGGTACGACCCATTTATCCCATCCCTTTAAAGAACATTGATCCCTCTTCCTCTGAGGTCGGCAAGGACGACATGACTAGATCGTCCTTAACTTCAGTCGATATAAGAGATTCATTTGAGGAAGTAATGAGGATGCCTCCCTCACATACCATGGACCCTGAAGCGGTCAAGACCTCAGCCCGTACCTAATCATCCAGGCAGGCCGAGTCTTCAGGTCGAGATGATTCTTCACTCCAAATTTTAGATGATGAGGCTTTTAGCTACTCTTCGGTCCAAGTCGTCTCTGAGCCTGCTGAGCCAACTATAAATGTTATAATTCCCCCAAATGTTATCCCTCTCAGTTCCATGATCGATAGTAAGTTTCAAGAGAGAATTCTAGGGGAATTTTTTACTATTGAGAATGAGGCTAAGGACGATGATGGTAATGACTCCGATGTCGAGGAGCTATTTGACTATACTTTTGCTGAGAAATTTCAATATTCTGTAAAAGAGTTAGATCTTCACCTTAGGAGACACCTATATAGCATTATGTTTGATGTTGTCATGTGTGTCGCGACAGATGATGAAAGAGCATACGACGATCGAAAGAGTGAAATTGCAGTGTACGAGCAGATGTTTAAGCTCGATGTTAGATTACCTTTTCATACTTTCATGCGATCCATCATGTCCATCTTAGGGCTTGCTCCGAGTCAGTTGGCCCCAAGCTCTTAGAGAATTATCCTAAGTTGAGATTTTTTAAAGCTTGTTACAATGTGTCATCCTCCAAGACCCAGTCTGGCTACTACCACTTAAGGGCTAGGAAGACCAATAAGATAATAATCCAAGTCACCCAGACCTCCAACCACTACTAGAAGTCAAGGTTCTTTTATATTTCTAAGGCTTGGAAGTTCTTGGCCGATGCCGACCCTTATGATGATGAGCCGAGAGTTCCTCACGACTGAGCCAATAGCTCTATGACGACCAAATAGGACCCTGGCCTCAGCATTGCAAATCGAGAGAGGTTTGGGTACCTAAAGAAGCAAGGAAAATAGGGTCCTATTCCCAAGTTTGAGGATATCATTACTCCTATCTACTTAAATAATGCTGGCTTGGGGGTTGAACCCTTAGCCGAGCTGTATAAGGGATAATTTTTTCTATTATCAAGCCTTTTGTTGGATCTGAGTTTTTTGACTAATCATTTTTGTTTCTTTTTTGCAGATCGTCCTCCGCACATTTCTGATAAATTGTGGAATATAACGGCTCCCAGTTGGAAAAATGTTATGAAGGTAGGGGCAAGAATCCCACAAAGGAAATAACAACTGGAGGTTCGAACAATACTGAGGCCAGCCACAAGAGAAAAATACCACCACCCCGGGTGACATCCACTAAAATAGCTATATGAGGCAAACAAACTGCCACACTGCCTCAAACGGTTCCCTCATCCTCTGGACCCGTATCATCATTTGGGGAGACCTTTGACCACTACTGGTCATCCAAAATTACCCAATTAAGGTCTTCTTGGCTTAGTCCTTCCAACGTCTTCAAGGGCTAAGAGAGCCATGATGTACGTCCCCTCCAAGGAAGACTATGAGTTCTTGTCCAAGATTCCTCCTCCCCAAGTCTTCAACATTGGCCTCCATTCCATGACCAGGTATCTACCTTTTTATGAAAATATTTATCGCATCTCTAAAAATTATGTTCTGACATTTTTCTCATTCTTCTGCCATCTATATGTGCTCTTTTCTTGGCCACCAAATGGATGGATGAGAGCTACTAAAAGGTTCAGGAGGCCGACAGGGCCTTAAGGTCTGAGGAGGAGTTAAAGAACAAGATCAAAGATAGCCAATCTGACAATCTAAAGGATATTAACACCTTGAAAGAGAAAGATGATGACTTGAAGATAAATAACGAGCTCCTGAAGACCAAAGACAAGCTCTTGAAGAAGAATAATGCAACTCTAGCTGCTCTGACTTCCCAACACACTAAAGATCTTGAACCTTCCATCACTAAATCCAAGGACGAGGCTCTATCGTCTGAGGCTACTCAAAATCTCAAATTTTAGGCCAAAGAAGCATATAAAACGTCTGACGGGTTCCTCGGCTTCGGCATGGAGTACTTCGAGAGGGCCCTCAAAATGGCTTACAGGTGAGTCGTCACCAAATTTACTGAGGTTATCTCCTCAATCAAATCTGAGTTGGATGCTCCTGACATGGAAGATCCATTTATGGAGCCGGATCTAGAGTACATTGAGTCTCTGCCTACGGTCGAAGGAGATGAGGTGATGGCTGAGGCCCCACTTGAAGTCGATATAAATGCTCCAGCCATCCAAAATCAGGCTGAGGGAGATGATAATGGGTCGGCCATAGTTATTGAGCATGTTCAAGTTCGCAAAGGAGTCGGAGGGTCTGCCTCAAACATGGAGCTAACTTTATATGGTGGTCATCTATGACCAATACCCTCTTCTCTGTAATATCTTTGTAGGAACACTTTTTGAATTTGTATGTAAACATTTATGAATACTGAGCTCACTCAAGTTTGTTCTCCTATTTTATATGAATGAATGATGTTTCTTCTCATACTTGTGAACTGTCTTTATTTGCTTGCATGTCTGAATGCCATTGACTTGATTTTAGTAAGTAACCAAAATTACACGTCGGCTCGTCCTTAGACGAGATAAGTATAAATGAATAATTTTTATGACATAAGCATAGTCTCTTTCTCAGACTAGATAAATATAGATGACTAATTTTAAATTCACTGAATTGTGGTATTTACATCACAAGTCCCCTCTCATCATTTTGAGGGCGTATGGCCGAGAGCAATATTGTCCATACACTGCCGTCTCGCTCAAGAGAGTTTTTTCACCAAATTAATGATGTTTAACATGAAACACAAATAAGTGATTTTTAAATTTGAATTCATCAAATTATGGTGTTTGCATCACAAGTACCCTCTCATCGTTTTGAGAGTACGGACAAGAGCAATCTCCTCCATACACCGTCATCTCGGCCGAGAGAGTTTTTTCACCAAATTGATGATGTTTAAAATGAACCACAACTAAGTGATTTTTAAATTTGAATTCATCAAATTATGGTGTTTGCATCACAAGTCCCCTATCATTGTTTTGAGAGCGTATGGACAAGAGCAATCTCATCCATGCACTGTCATCTTGATCGAGAGAGTTTTTCACAAAATTAATGATGTTTAACATGAACCATAACTAAGTAATTTTTAAATTTGAATTCACCAAACTGTGGTGTTTGCATCACAAGTCCCCTCTTGTCATTTTGAGAGTGTATGGACAAGAGCAACCACGTCCATGTACTACCGTCTCGGCTGAGAGAGTTTTTTCACCAAATTAATGATGTTTGACAAGAATCACAACTAAGTGGTTTTTAAATTTGAATTCACCAAATTATGGTGTTTGCATCACAAGTCCCCTCTCGTCGTTTTGAGATTGTATGGACAAGAGCAATCTCGTCCATTTGCTATCGTATTGGCCGAGAGAGTTCTTCACCAAATTAATGATGTTTAACATGAACCATAACTAAGTGATTTTTAAGTTTGAGTTCTCTAAATAAAGGTGTTTGCATCACAGTCCCCTCTCATCGTTTTGAGAGTGTATGGGCAAGAACAACCTCGTCCATGCACTACCGTCTCGGTCGAAAGATTTTTTTCACCAAATTAATGATGTTTAACATGAACCTCAACTTAGTGATTTTAAATTTAAATTCACCAATTTGTTGTGTTTGCATCACAAGGCCCCTCTCGTCGTTTTGAGAGTGTATGGACAAGAGAAATCTCATTCATGCATTGTCGTCTCGGCCGAGAGAGTTTTTCAGCAAATTAATGATGTTTAACATGAACCACAACTAAGTGATTTTTAAAGTTGAATTCACTAAATTATGGTATTTGCATCACAAGTCCCCGCTCGTCATTTTGAGATTGTATGGACGAGAGAAATATCGTCCATGCATTGTCATCTCGACTGAGAGAGCTCTTCACCAAATTAATGATGTTTAACATGAACCACAATAAAGTGATTTTTCCATATCTCGGTGTTATGGAGATTCCATGGAAGAGGTTGACCCCGTTTAGACTGTCATGTCACTGAGAGTGAGTTAAATCCATTTCACCACGAATGCTATTCTATACCTTATGATGAATTGATATGTACAATCCAAAATTACTCGTACAACAGAATAGGAGAGAGAACTTAGGGAATTTTTCATTGATTTTTCATTCATAATCTTCTTCTCATATATATAGACAAATGTAATTAATACAAAACTCCTAGTGATAGTAATTTTTTAGATAATCGGTCTTCTATGGATTGGAGAATGGCTCTCCGTCTAAGTTCTTCAATCGATACGTTCTTGGAACCACCTCTTCAATAACGCTATTAGGACCATACCAGTTAGGATAAAGTTTGTTGGGATTATGCCAAGTCTTTTTTAAGACTAGATCTACTACTGTCAATAGCCGAGCTTTCACTCTCTTATTATAGAATTTCATTGTTTTCTGCTGATAGATGGATTGCCTAACCCCAGCATCCTCCTTTATCTCTTCTACTAGGTCCAGATCCAATCTGTGTTTTGTAATATTCTCCTCTGGATCATATGTCTAGACCACGTGAGTTGGTATATCAATCTCTGTCGGCACCACAGCCTCTGAGCAATAGGCTAGCATGAACATGGTTTCCCTTGTTCGTTTCTTCTCCATCGTCCTATAGTCCCGTAGGATGGCGTGTACCTCTTATGTCCATCTTTCCTAGGCGTCTTCCAGCTTTTTCTTGATTCCATTAAGAATTGTTCTGTTTGTAACCTTTGTCTGCCCATTGGCCTAGGGTCGGCCTGAAGTTGAAAAGAACTGTTTGATGCCGACCCGCTCACGATACTTCTTAAGGAAAATGTTCTTAAATTTCTTCCCGTTATCTGAAATCAATGTGTTTGGCAGGCTGTATCTACAGATAATGTTTTTTCAAATAAATTAGAAGTCTTTCTTCTCTATTATCGTGATCATCACCTCGGCCTTCACCCACTTCAAAAAATAATCGATAGCTACAATCAGATATTGATAATTATTCAAAACCCTTGATAACGGTCCTACTAAGTCAATCCCCCAGACTGCAAATGGCCAAGGGGAAGTTATAAAAGTCAGAGGCTGGTGAGGTTGATGGGTAATGGTGGCCAACCTTTGGCACTTGTCACATTTCCTCACATATGCAGTTACATCCTTGGCCAGTGTCGGCCACTAATATCCATAAGTGATGATTCTCTTCGCTAATGATCTTCATCCTATGTGACTGGAGCAAGATCCCTCATGCACATCCTTTAAAATATACTCTACCTCAGTGACCGGGCGGAAAAAGTGTGTTCGTGTGAGGACAAAATCGTCGTGTGTTTCGCCGCCGCGATACAAAAGAACCTAATATACTACTACACTTGCAAGGCAAGTAAAGCGGTAAGTCGGGTATCGTAAGAAATCCACAGGGAGTGATTAAATTTTAGACTTTAATTGTTTTAAAACTTCAAGAATAAAAATGGTGTAAAATAAATAAAAGAAAAGGTGATGGGTGGTTGTGGTGACAAAAGAAAAAGAATAAGTTACGCTAAATTAAAGGAAAGCGAGGATCGGGATCGCATACACACATTCACGGGCTAAACAATTACTAATTAGAATTACGGATCCAAAGAAATTTAATCGAGCATTTACAATTAAGCATAAACATCACACAATAAGGAATTTAACCCAAAGTTGCGAGATTAAACATTTAACGGAAAATGATCACACGCGGATTAAATTCGGATTGTCGCTATAAACACTAACGTTGGGTGACAAAGAAAGTTAAACGCATAACAATCCAACTTTAATACACGCGGTTTCAATTAAATGCAATTTTACACGAAACCCTAACTTTCGAGGTCCAAACCCGTAAATGGCGGAAACGCAATCCCGACCCTATTTATCTAAGGGAAATACATGGAAATTAACTAAATTAAACTAATTAAACTAAGAAAGCAAGAATTAAAGCAAGAAAACCTAATTATGAAAGCATGAAAACTATCTAGAAAGCAAGAATTAATGGAAAACAAGCTATATTAATGGTAGAGGAGGTGAATAGTCAACTTATAAACCAATTAGATTGTCAATCCAAAGAGAAATGAAGAAGAACCATCCAAAACCCTTAAAACCCTAACTATTCTAACCTAAAATCGTGTATGTACTGATATATGGTCTTATTACAACAAAATTGGCTTATATAGTAAGTTGGAATAAAAATAAAGAAGAAAGAAAAGAAGGCAAAGTATCTGCAGAAAACAGAGCATCAATCGATCGACCCCTTTGGTCGATCGATCGACCTAGGCAAAAAATTCGGCAAATAAGAATGGTCGATCAATCGACCAAATGGGTCGATCGATCGATCAAGCAGGGCAGAATGCAGCAGCCTACTGCATTCCTCTTTTCCTCTTCTTTTCTCCTCTTTTGCTTTCCTTATTTTTCCTCCGCTGAAATTGCCGTAACTTCTTCGTTATGAATCGGAATCGCGCATCGTTCGTGGCCACGCGAAGCTAGCAAGAAGGGCTCCAACTTCCGTGAGATGTCGGGCCAGGTACCCAAGCTTTAAAAAGACTAAAATGCCCTTGCGCGTGCGATTGTGTACGGAATTTCACCGGAATGTGTCCGAACTTCATACTAAGCATCCAAATACCTACAAAAGCTCAATTAACCCCTGCAAAACATGTTAACATAGATATCCAAGGTAGTCTGGTTAACGAGCATAAATATAGGGATTAAGATACCCGAGGGGGCTAATAACGCGTAGGTTAACGGGTGAAATACGCAATATTTACGTCGTATCACACCCCCTAACTTACACATTGCTAGTCCCTAGCAATGAAGTAGGAAACAACAAGAACTACAAGAAAATCAAAAGCAGGATACAAGTACAAAATGGGATGAAAAGCAATAAAAAGATAAGGCCACTTTCGTGGGCGAACGATTGCATTTAGCATATGCAATAAGCCGTTAAACCCCTAGGTCACCCTAGTGGACGAGTGTTGTCTCGTGAGGGTTTTCAGGGATGGAACCCACAAACATCATATAGTTTCCTCAAAAGATGCCCAACCCAACATGCGACAAATTCAACAACAACGAAAAAGATTTCAAACATGTTATTAGCATATTGAACGAATTCAAACAAAAGTCCGTTGTTATTAACAGGTTGAATGCACCTCATAGAATTGAAACTTTAAAAGTGGGAGGGGGAGAGCAAATGCACAATATGATTTGGTAAAAACTTATATAAATCGGATACTAATCAAAGCAAGCATACATTCAATCCTCACGGGCATTACGCTCAACAAATGAAATCACTCGGAATGGGAGGTAATACATGGGACATACGGGCATAAAGAGTAAATGTAAATGGAAACTAGGCCGCACACATGTCACAAATGAAGAACGCTATATATAAACTGAAAAATTGTAATCTCAATGAAAGATACCACTCATCAAAAGAGGCGAAATGCATTTTCACAGATTATCAAAACTATTATGACTTTTAAATTAAATTCACCCTAAGATCACATAAGACTTTATAGGGTTGTAATGTAGGTTTGGGGTTAAGGTACGAAATGAAAGGTATATGTACGGATTCAAAGTGTTCGGAGATGAAAACTTGGAATAATGGGAAGGATGCAGGCAATATCAAAAATGGAAAGTAACTTCCAAACAAGCATTAGATATAACAACTGGAGAGTAATCAAAGCTTATTGAACTATACACAACATATACAACTTTCCCTTTCTTTTCTTTTCTTCTTTTTCTCACTTTTTCTTTTTTTGTTTTCTTTTGCTTTTTGCTTTCTCTTTTTCTTCACTTTTTTCACATCACTTTTCTTTACTTTTCAAACTCTCATATGCCTAAATTGCAACCGACATCATAACAACATCATTCAATCCCAAGTAACATTCCAAACAAAGGTATGGAAGGTGTATGTATGGTTTAAAACTCCAATGCGGAGTTGGTTATGGGATTTTGGGTAATGAAACGAAAGGCTAGTATTTAGGCTCAAAGGGGTTGACTAGGGAAACATATATGGTGAGGTCAAGGCTAATATGGGTGATATAACAAAGATTGCCTATGATCATTTCACAAAGTTTACGCAATTCTCAAGTAAAAACAATATATGAAAATCATGATCAAGTAACACATTTCAAGCATGAACTCAATTAATGAACGGTCAAATGAAAGATTAGTGAGATTACCAACGAATTCAACGTTTTCAATGAGAAAAGAATAGTGTCAACACTCACAAACGACGAAAGGTACAAAGCTTACTCGGTGTAAGTATATACAATGCAACAAAAGATTACCGAGTTATAAAAATCTTAAACCAAATCAATATAACAAGGAAAGTGCATATGCTCATGGGATAAAGTTTAATTCATGAAGTTATTCACAATATCAATGATTTGAGGACTAAAGTCCAATAACTTATAAAATCGATAACATGCATCATTGAGTTGTCTATTGGATCGAGCAATTATTGAAATTTATCACTGGAAACAAGGCAAAATGCCCAACAAAGGAGAAAAAAGAAAGAAAATATTTTTGAAAATTTTCAAATTTTTCACAAAAAGGCATACTTAGTAACTAAATGTGAGCAAATCCATGGACTACACATGAAATGGATAGAATATCCTACACCCCCTAACTTAAATGTTGCATTATCCTCAATGCGCATTAAGAACACAACACAAAGAGAGGAAAAGAACGATATTACCCAAAATTGGAGCGATCTCCATAAGCGCGAGTCCAAAGGAATCTACAAAACAAGTTAGTACCGAGCATAGCAAAAACAAATAACAAAAAGTTAACTAATTACACTAGACTAAATTAAAAGGAAAGAAAAATAGGAAAGAAAGAAAATTAAAAAGCTAACTATTTACAACCTACTATTTAGGCTTCACAGTAACTATACACTAGAAGTCTAAATAGTTGAGGGTCCACCCAAATAGGGATTTGACTTTGAAAGATCAACGGTGGACCCTCCAAAGCGAACATGCCTCCCGAAAGATATGAATTCCGTTTTAACAACGGAAGGCATTTGGGTGGTGAAAAAAGTGAACCATCGCCAATTTGAAATTTTGGGCGGACGATGGGGGATTTGGATAATAAGGGGGAAAGGTACACTTGAGGTCCAAGAAAAATCGACTCATCTCCCAAAGATTTTTCAAATGGAATGGGAGATGGTGCACACGTGGGGATAACATCCATCGAAAACAAATTCGGTAAGGAGTCCTCATCGGCAAAAAGTGTAGAAGTTTTAAAAGTTTCTACCGACTCATACGAATCAACCGGTAATTCTAATGGTTCAATGACGGAAAACGTATATGGTAATGAAATAAATTCAATCTCCGTCAACATATCGTCGGAAGGAGATTGAATTTCGGGGGAGAGAGATTCACATTCGATGAGAAATTCTTCGAAAAATTTAGGTGAAACACAAGTTTCCACCGCCTCGTTGTTTTGTGCATAAGAATTCATCTCATCGCAAAGTGCTCCAAGTCTCATTCCAGCATCATTTAGGCTTTCCAAACCTTGGGAGTAAAGAAGCAAAGTTTCTTCCAAAGTAGGCTTCCTCGGCTCAAGAGCTTCGGACTCCTCATTTGGTAAAATCACATCTTCTAAATCATCGGAATAAAAATCGTCATTAGTTTCAAAATATGAATCCAACTCAAACTCCCAATAACGATTTTCATTGTGATAAATGTTTTCAAGTCTTTCATTTTCAAGAAAATCTTGAAAATGAAAAACTTGAAAACTATCCCCAAAGTATAAATCATTAGAATAACCGTAATAACTATAATAGTAGGACATGATTACCTCGTTGTTTGTAGATGGATAATCCGAGCAAGAAAGTGAGCAACCACGAATCAAAGTTTCTTAGCGCTCAAATATGATATCCTGCAAAAAAGGTTAAAACAAACAATACAAATACAAAAGGAAAAATACTACGAAATAATAAAACAATTACAATCTAAAACACACTCCCCGGCAACGGCGCCATTTTTTGACCGGGCGGAAAAAGTGTGTTCGTGTGAGGACACAATCGTCGTGTGTTTCTCCGCCGCGATACAAAAGAACCTAATATACTACTACACTTGCAAGGCAAGTAAAGCGGTAAGTCGGGTATCGTAAGAAATCCACAGGGAGTGATTAAATTTTAGACTTTAATTGTTTTAAAACTTCAAGAATAAAAATGGTGTAAAATAAATAAAAGAAAAGGTGATGGGTGGTTGTGGTGACAAAAGAAAAAGAATAAGTTACGCTAAATTAAAGGAAAGCGAGGATCGAGATCGCATACACACATTCACGGTCTAAACAACTACTAATTAGAATTACGGATCCAAAGCAATTTAATCGAGCATTTATAATTAAGCATAAACATCACACAATAAGGAATTTAACCCAAAGTTGCAAGATTAAACATTTAAGGGAAAATGATCACACGCGGATTAAATTCGGATTGTCGCTATAAACACTAACGTTGCGTGACAAAGAAAGTTAAACGCATAACAATCCAACTTTAATACACGCGGTTTCAATTAAATGCAATTTTACACGAAACCCTAACTTTCGAGGTCCAAACCCGTAAATGGCGGAAACACAATCCCGACCCTATTTATCTAAGGGCAATACATGGAAATTAACTAAATTAAACTAATTAAACTAAGAAAGCAAGAATTAAAGCAAGAAAACCTAATTGTGAAAGCATGAAAACTATCTAGAAAGCAAGAATTAATGGAAAACAAGCTATATTAATGGTAGAGGAGGTGAATAGTCAACTTACAAACCAATTAGATTGTCAATCCAAAGAGAAATGAAGAAGAACCATCCAAAACCCTCAAAACCCTAACTATTCTACCTAAAATCGTGTATGTACTGATATATGGTCTTATTACAACAAAATTAGCTTATATAGTAAGTTGGAATAAAAATAAAGAAGAAAGAAAAGAAGGCAAAATATCTGCAGAAAACAGAGCATCGATCGATCGACCCCTTTGGTCGATCGATCGACCTAGGCAAAAAATTCGGCAAATAAGAATGGTCGATCGATCGACCAAATGGGTCGATCGATCGATCAAGCAGGGCAGAATGCAGCAGCCTACTGCATTCCTCTTTTCCTCTTCTCTTCTCCTCTTTTGCTTTCCTTGTTTTTCCTCCGTTGAAATTGCCGTAACTTCTTCGTTATGAATCGGAATCGCGCACCGTTCACGGCCACGCGAAGCTAGCGAGAAGGGCTACAACTTCCGTGAGATGTCGAGCCAGTACCCAAGCTGTGAAAAGACTAAAATGCCCTTGCGCGTGCGATTGTGTACGGAACTTCACCGGAATGCGTCCGAACTTCATACTAAGCATCCAAATACCTACAAAAGCTCAATTAACCCCTGCAAAACATGTTAACATAGAAATCCGAGGTTTTCTGGTTAACGAGCATAAATATAGGGATTAAGATACCCAAGGGGGCTAATAACGCGTAGGTTAACGAGTGAAATACGCAATATTTGCGTCGTATCACTCAGATGGATGGACACATTTGAGTAGTGGGAGTAGGAATCCTTTCTTATACAGGATATCTCCTCTGATGGAGAATGTTGTCACTTTGTACCTCGACTTCTTCTTCTCGAATTTTAAATCGAGCAATTCCCCATTCCTGATGTATCGGATTATGGGGTCCATACAAGAAGCTCCCAGGTTTAAGTTCAAGAAAAATTCCACAGTGCTATCTTCCTCTTCAATGGTCGATCGATATAAGATCTCTACCGGCACCGGCCTTCTGATTTTTGTTCTTATGATGGAATCTAATCTTGCCAAAGCATCGGCTCAGATGTTGTCTAGCCAAGGTATCCTCTTCAACTTCACCTCTTTAAAATTCTTTAGTGCTACTTTTGCCCTTCTAAGGTATTTGGCCATTATGTCTTCCCTGGCCTCAAATACTCCCAAAATTTGATTCACAACTAACCTGGAGTCACTATGAACCAAGAGTTGGCCTACATTCAATGCTATGGTAAGGGAGAGTTCGGCCAGAAGGGCCTCGTACTCTGACTCGTTGTTGAAGGCTTGAAAATTAAACTTCAGAGCATATTCCATGTCAGTCCCATCTGGGGAAGACAATCAAACCTTCTCCACTTTCGGCCTCGCACTAAGAGACATCAACAAAAAAGTTCCACATAATACCATCTTTAGAAAAATTACTATTTTCCAGAGTTCCACTTTTGAAGAGGTATTTATCTCCCTCATTCTCAAACAACTCAGCCCTTATTCTACTTGTCTCGGCCTCGGCCGGGGGGAGGCATATTATTCTTTCTAGCTCACAAGATGGAGTCTCAATTTCTTCTGCATCTGCCTCGTCCCATGTGAACTCGACTATGAAATTAGCTAGGGCGTGCCCCTTTATGGTCATTCTTGGCTGGTAGATGATATCAAACTCCCCCAACTCTATTGCCCAAGCCATCAACCTACCCGATTTCTTGGGTTTGTGGATGACCTATCTAAGAGAAAAATCGGTGAGGACGACCATAGTATGCTCCTAGAAGTACGGATTCATCTTCCTTGAGGCATGAACTAAAGCATAGGTCTACTTCTCCATTTTAGGATATCTCTGCTCAGCCCTTTGGGGGGCCTTACTGTTGAAGTATACTAGCTTCTGCACACTATCCTCGTCTCTGACAATGGCAGCGCTGATGGCCGATTTTGACACGGCCAGATATAGATACAACTTTTTCTGACACCCTGCTTAATAAAATTCCGGTTGATCAATCATTTATTAAATTAAATCAGGATTTATATTTCGTTCGTTCTTAGCAACACTGTCGAAAACCATATTAATTACTAATCACCTAAATGATTATTAAACAGGTGCCAAATTTTATCTTTCATGAAATAGTCAATGAGTCTGAAAAATGCTGAATAAATAATTAAAAGACTGGTCGAATCAACCATCGGCTATAAATCCAAATCCAACGAATAAATAAATGAATCCAAAACTAAATTTGAGGGTAAATGGGCAACACGTCCTGAGTAGAACTGTAACTAAAATGAGATCCCTAATCTAGGAATGAAGAACAGATGCATTTAATCTAATCCTATGCAGGCATCCACTTATGCCTACAGTGCGTATCACTGGAATACAATCTCAAGTCTAGCGTCTATGTGGCTGGACACTAAAAAGGTTTTGAAAATATTTTGCAACAAGGGTTAGAACCCAAAACATTTTGAAAATATTTAGCAAGTGATTAAGATTGCAGTAATTAAAATGCATAAATGTTTTTTATATTTAAGCTAGTGTCGAATACTGATAATACTCAGCCCCCAACTATTGCACACACATACCGCTTCCCTTATAACTTTCTTAGCTATACTACCCCGTCAAAATAGCCTTGTTATAACCGCTGCTTGAAACCTTACTCTAGCCCGAGTATTTTTTTCTAATGATTGATAAGTTATTTCTCATGTTAACTTAATTTATCATTTTTAATTAACTATATAACAATTTCACTAATTATATAAATAATACCATTTCACTCCAGGTATTTCACCCATATATAATTATGGACACTGTTATACACGTATAAATATACTACACATCATACACATGTTGTATATAATATCCAACCTCCAAAGTAAGAACTCACCAAATGCTTTCTCTAAAATGTTATCATCCCATGTATACTCAATCCAAGGCGGATACCACGAGACGGTTTGCTCACCCCGAATCATGAAATGAATAATAAGCATAGTGGAGGCGGTCATAGTTCCACGAGTGTGGGACCTAATCATGCCCAAAGGGTCACACCTCGAAAAGAATAACAAAATAAAATATTGGACTTTATGACCTAGGGATTATACTCACCCTGCATTCACTAGCCAGGGGATTCACCCACATCGTGCAACCTCTTATGATTACACTAGAGGGGTATGTATTTATAAAATAACTACACTGATATTAAAAGAGAACACAATAATATATATATATATATATATACACACACACTATTACACCTTCCGTATATATATAATTTATTTCAATATGGCTAATCCATGGCTAACACCTGTGGCACTAGCCTAAAATATCCGAGTCAATTCCCCAACTCTAAGTTAATTAATTTATACATTAATTAATATTTT
The DNA here is from genome assembly GCA_949130495.1 of Sambucus nigra. Taxonomy (NCBI): domain Eukaryota; kingdom Viridiplantae; phylum Streptophyta; class Magnoliopsida; order Dipsacales; family Adoxaceae; genus Sambucus; species Sambucus nigra. The sequence continues at coordinate 309,222,810 of OX422217.1, read as the reverse complement.
AAAATGGTATCTCTTAATCAAAATACCCGGACACATTCCCTCGACCCGTAAATTAATTCTTTAGAATTTATTGCCCCTAAATTCCATATTTTAGGTTTCGCCCTTTTTATCTCTACATAATTTATTATACTCAACCTCCTTTTAAATACCTAAATATAAACGAACATAATTACCCTATTGTATTTTCTCTTTTGAATCACCTAAACTTAAAAATCTTTGGCCTAACAGAAAAGAAGCCGAACTGGGTCGGATTTTTCCCCATCGCTTAAACGATGCACCCTGTCGTTCGAACGACAGATGTTGTCGTGTAAACGAGCCCCGGGGTTGCTCGAGCAATGCCTTGGTTTTTCTCTCTCCTCTTCTTCCTGTTCAGTTCGTCCGCCTTTGCTAAAAGCCTCGCAACCTTTTTCCCAGAATTTTCCTTCTGTAAACCTTAATATCACAACGATTTCTACTAAAAATCATGTCCCAAATTCCTTAACCATAATTGACCCGATTTTATAGATTCCAAATCATTAACAGTCGATGATTTTTCATCCTTATTTTCATACGCCCAATTACACAGATTAATAACACTTCCATCTAAATTTGACTTCTCTAATCATCAATATAAGGAGATAAATTTCTGGGTATAAAATCACCAATTTTAATTCCCAAACAGTATTCTTTGAGATAACACTTTTCCTCAAGAATTTATACAGGTATTACTCCATAAATTCTGAAAAATCAATTTATGTATCAACCCAACCAAAAAATAATGGATTTTATCACACCCACTACGATATGAATTGAAGACTGCAATTTAAATTAAAAGCAGTTGACCACTTGCCTTTTCTAGTTCTTAAGATCTGAATTCTTTTGGCGTAGATGGTAATTCCACGAAGAACACTCTCAAACTCCTTTAATTTGGTTCCCCAAAATCTCCCTTCTTTCTCCCTCTTTTATTCTCTGTAGAACTAGGGTTTTTCCTTTTGAGTTGTATCTGCCGCAATTCCTTTAATTTGTGTTATATGATATTTTTCTTTTAGAGTTGTGTAACACCCCGCTCGGGGAGAGCGGAGCGGTACTCGATAAAACTAACTAAATCTACAATCAATAAGGTATATAGCATCTAAATAAGATCCCACAATATAAAAATAAAAGAATCCACTAATCTCAATTTCTTCAAATTAAATACAACAATTGTCTCTCGAAATAATACAACTATCTATCTTGAAATAAAATGAATCATTAATGCTCTATACATCAAGCTAAATACAAATCTTCTCATGTATTCTCGAATATTCTTCCCAATATATCCAAGCTAAAAATCAATCTCCAATTAGTCCATAGCGCCCAAATTTGCGCTAACCTTCCACTAAAAGAAACTATGGGGAAGTACACAATACGATAGAAAAGATACTCAATAAATATTAGCGATGAATAAAGCGTAATGAGAATGTGTGTGCACGCGTTCAAATGATCAAATTATATATTAAAACCCTTTTAGCACAAACAAACCCTAAACATGCAGCAGTATGTGATTGAATAAGATGATAATCTAAGCAAGAACATTCAAACACATGCAATTAAGGAAAAATCCCCCACAGGGGAAAAACCATTTATTTCCACTATAATTTGTAAGAAAACGGCTTACAATCGGATTACAATGAAAATACAAGTTGACTAAGAATTACCCTCAGGTATCGGATTCTGTAGTCGCGGCTAGAATTATCCCTTTCCAGTAGGGCTGGCGGTTGGAACTATCCCTGTCCAGTAGGGCTGCAATGGAGAAGAAGAATGATCTCCTCCACAAGGGTTGAACTGCAAAAACTGCGGTCTTGGGTTGTCAAAAGGTGATTCACGAAGGTATGGAATTTGTGTGAATCAAAGGTATGAATCAATGGACTCAAATACCATGAAGACTTTAGAGTTTTGGAACTCAGAAAATCGTGTAGAAGTCTTCAAAAAATAACTCTCCCGAAGTTGGTATAAATAAGAGGACTCGGGACATAAATTTCGGAACACGATCTGAACACGATCTGATTGAAGTTATCCTCAGCGGATCGGTCCGGTCTCTTTAGGCGGATCGGTCTGGTGACATCGGATCGGTTCTTTTTTGAAGGCGGATCGATCCGGTTGGCATCGGATCGGTCCGGATTAACTTGATCGGTTCTTTTATCTGGGCCGGATCGGTCCGGTCTGTTCCCTGATTCCTCTTCTCCTTTTGATATTCGGATCCGTTGATGAGCGTATAGATCTTGAATTTCTTCAACGGTGTAACGGCGTACGACATATAAAATGCTAATGGACAAAAATGTCCTTACAAATCTCCCCCTATGTCTATGCCGGTACAAACATAAAAACAAACATCCGAATTATCAATCATAAAAAAATGCCTATACAAATCTACCCTTCCATGAACCCAAAACTGAAAGAGTACAAGTGAATAAGACTGCATCATTTGATCTTCAAATCTTCAGGAATCTAAATGCTTTTCTCATCAGGGTGTGCAATACAATGATAATCCATGTAGTACCTACACACATGAGAAAAAAGCAAAATACCACGTGACATATCGAGTTTGAAGTGAGATAAACATATATACCAATTTATGAGCAAACTCAACCATAGCAAACTCAACCATTCAAATCTCCCCCATAATAAGATAATTCATTCTCCCCCTTTTTATGATGTCCCCAAATAGACAAATGAGAGAAATAAATCAAATAAGCAAGTGCGGGGTGTCACACGGATAATATCACACCATGAATGAACACAAAGCAACCAAGTCGATGATAGCGAAAATGAAGTGGTGTGATCAAATTCGATAGGAAAATCAATGCATACAAACATGACATATGTGCACGATGAATATTGGATATTCCTAGCGAATGAACTCAAATGATTCCTTTGGTGTAAAAGAATGACAATATAAGATATTGACTCAATCAAATCAACAAATCAAAGCTCAAAATGATTTTCACACCAATAACGTCCAAAATGATTTTATGCTTTTTCGGGACTTTCAAGGAAGTGCAAACCCGTTTATATTCTCCAACCAAACTCCCTCAGATATTATTTTGAATAGAGGCATTCTAAATTCTCAAACTTTGGAGAATTGATGGTGAAACCTAAGTGGCCCATATTTGGCATGAATTGCTTTTTATTGCCTTTAAATTTTTTGGGCTCTTTTAACCTCTTTGGACCTCGGATATTAAAATTCCTCCATTTTTTAGGTCCTTTTTAACGGTGGCTTTTGCGCAAATGATAGAAGATTACCTTTCGCAGCCCCTCCCCGTTATACAAAAACACACAGTCTCACCAAAACGGTTTTTACATGCATTCCAATCTTGTCAAGTTTTATCGCATTTTATACATTGTATAGACAGGATTGAGATGGAAACACTCAAGCCAACATGAGATAGACAAGTGCAATAATCAAATATAGCCGTGCATGTGTGCAATAAAGGATATAGGAGTCAAACATGTAGGAAGATATCACTAATTACATCTCAAAGACTCCATACTAAGTAAAGCACATGGATGAAATGATGTAGCGTCTCAAATATCTATCAAACAGTCACATGGATAAATGGAATGAAGTTGTGACTTGGCTATCTTACATGCTCATCCATAAAAGAAGCAAAAACATAAATCTTTTTGGATTTTTCAAAAAATTTATCAAAATAAAATCTTTTTGTATTTTTCAAAATTTTTAAAAAAAAATAAAACATACAAAGTGAGACATACTAGCAATAGGCAAACAATGTCATCATGAAAATCACCCTATGCTAGTAAACAAGTCAAACCTCAATCATTAGGCGCAGAGGGGTTTTCCAAAGGTGGTGACAACTTATGAAAAACCTCCATCAGTTATTGTGAAGTTTTGACTAAAAACTTAACTTGCTCTCCTAAATGTGCAAACTCTCTCATGTAGTCTCCGGGAGCATGTAAAGTATCATGTGTGGGTGCATGTGTGCCAGAAACATGTGTAGAAGCAAAACGTGACACATACCCCAACTTAAAGAAAAATTCCCTAAGGTGTCCTCTCCTCTTGCAATGTGAGCAAACATAAATAGGCCTAGGAACACCTTTCTCAAAAACTCTAGGACGCACTCTCCTAATAGGAATGGGACGCCTAGGTGGGTTAGGGTGAGACTCACGTGAATCACACACTAAAGTGGGAACTGGCTCGGGTGCTAATTTGGAAGTAGAAGCACCGTCATGACTTATTCCTAACTTCTCACCTTTACCCTTATGAACCACGTTTTCAACCTTCTTCGGTGCGTTCAAAAAATTGACTTTGACCTCCCTGGCACGTTCGATATCACTCTCGAGTTGGGCTACACGTGTCGTCAGAGTAGACAACGTGTCGGTCAAATCACACTTCTCCTTTCTCAAAACCTCCTTCTCTTTCTCCAAATCTAACACCCGACGACCTAAATTCCTATTATACTTTTTTGTTTTCAAGGTCTCGGTGTACAAATCTCTAAAAGCTTTTTGGAGATCACTTTCATCTCCACTTTCACTCTCACTTTCTCCCTCACTTGAAGCGCTCAAACCATCACTATCACTTTCGTGTGCACTCTTGTGAGACAAAGTGGGTGTGCTCACACGACTAGAAAATGCGACAACCATCCCATGTCCCAAACCTTTATCAGACTTATCACCTTTATCACCCTCATCACCCTCACTATCACTAAGAGTGGCGGGCATAGCAGTCTCTTTACCCTTTCTCCTTATCCTAGTAGGACACTCTCTAGCTATGTGCCCTTTCCCTTCACACTCAAATCATCTGATCTCATCCTCCTTGTCACTATCTTTGGCCTCCTCTTTCTTTTTATTTTTCTCAAAAAAATTCTTTTTATTGGAAGAATTATTTTTGTTCATTTTGAGAAATTTTTTAAAATTTTTCGCAAACAAGGCCATATCATTGAAATCAAAATCTCCCTCAGAATCGGACTCACAAACTTTTTCTTTCTTTTTCTTAAAATGAATTTTTAAAGCAATGCCATTGTCCTTAGCTTTAATGGTTTTGGGAAACATGTCAATCTCATAGGTTTGAAGATCTCCTACAAGTTCTTCCAACTTCAGTGATTTCAAATTTCCCAAAGAGTTCAAAACAGTGACTTTAGGAATAAAGCGTTTTGGGAGAGATCTCAAAATCTTTTTAACGACACGCGTGTTATCAATTACCTCACCCAAATTAAAACTAGTGTTAACAATGTCCGACAAGCGTGCAAAAACTCATCAAAGCATTCGGACTCAGTCATGGTGATAGTCTCAAATTGGGTGGCCAAATTTTGTAATTTAGATTCTTTAACAGCGTTCGTATTCTCATGGGTAAGTTGCAAAATATCCCATGCCTCTTTTGACGTGGTGCAAGTCATTATACGTTTGAACTCATCAGGTGTGACAGACCCAGAAATAGCACTTAGACCCTTAGAATTAAAATATGCCCATTTAAATTCTTCATCAGTCCAAGAAGTGTCAGGTTTCAAGTTGATCACATTATCAACAGTCACGGAGGGAGGAGTCCACCCTCTTTCAACTAAGATCCAGACACGTTCATCAATGGATTTTAATGCCGACCTCATTCGGGCTTTCCAATAATCATAATTTCTCCCATCAAAAACAGGCATTTTATAATATGACCTCTCCGTTTGAACACGTACTTTTTCAAAAATCAATTTTTTCAGAAAATTGATATCTTAGAAAAATTTTGCAGAAAAAGGAATACGCGATAGCTTAGCGTAACCTGCTCTGATACCAATTTGAGAACGTGTGTGCACGCTTTCAAATGATCAAATTATATATTAAAACCCTTTTAGCACAAACAAACCCTAAACATGCAGCAGTATGTGATTGAATAAGATGATAATCTAAGCAAGAACATTCAAACACATGCAATTAAGGAAAAATCCCCCACAGGGGAAAAACCATTTATTTCCACTATAATTTGTAAGAAAACGGCTTACAATTGGATTACAATGAAAATACAAGTTGACTAAGAATTACCCTCAGGTATCGGATTCTGTAGTCGCGGCTGGAATTATCCCTTTCCAGTAGGGCTGGCGGCTGGAACTATCCCTGTCCAGTAGGGCTGCAATGGAGAAGAAGAACGGTCTCCTCCACAAGGGTTGAACTGCAAAAACTGCGTTCTTGGGTTGTCAAAAGGTGATTCACGAAGATATGGAATTTGTGTGAATCAAAGGTATGAATCAATGGACTCAAATACCATGAAGACTTTAGAGTTTTGGAACTCAGAAAATCGTGTAGAAGTCTTCAAAAAATAACTCTCCCGAAGTTGGTATAAATAAGAGGACTCGGGACATAAATTTCGGAACACGATCTGATTGAAGTTATCCTCGGCGGATTGGTCCGGTCTCTTTAGGCGGATCGGTCTGGTGACATCGGATTGGTTCTTTTTTGAAGGCGGATCGATCCGGTTGGCATCGGATCGGTTCGGCTTTTTAGCTTCATCGGTTCGCTATGGATCCGGGGTATACTGGCCTCACTTTAGCAGTCGGATCGGTCCGGTCTCTTTAGGCGGATCGGTCCGGATTAACCGGATCGGTTCTTTTATCTGGGCCGGATCGGTCCGATTTGTTCCCTGATTCCTCTTCTCCTTTTGATATTTGGATCCGTTGATGAGCGTATAGATCTTGAATTTCTTCAACGGTGTAACGGCGTACGACATATAAAATGCTAATGGACAAAAATGTCCTTACACGTAACAATACGAGTATGAATATTCAAATCAAACGCAAATCTCATAAGAATTTTTATCAATATAATTTCTCAACAACACATTAACCGGGTCACCAGGCCTCACTATACCACGCCATACTTTATCAAGTAGCCGAAAATTGGAATCTTGGCGGGTGCCAAACCTCTGTGCCATATTAAATTCTCATGACAACATGCTCAACACAAATATAATACCATATGAATTAAAATCCGATTCCAACAATAATTTCCAGATTCCAAATGAATTTAGCAATTCAAATTAGAGTTCAATAATCACATGAAATCAAAAGGAATAACTCTTGAGATATTTAAGAGCATATTGTGTAAAACCCCATACCTCAAACCATCATAAGGAACCAATATAAATCTGCCCAGAAACACAAATCACTCCAACAAGATCATCCCACAAAGATCATCAAAACTCTTCTAAGATCTAACACCAAAATAGCCCCAAGAACACCTCCGAAAACTAGGGTTGAATGCATAAATATAAAGGGGCTAAGTGTATATAAAAAGTAGAGGAAATAAAATATGTTTACTGCATATTTTTATGGTAAAAGTTGGTTATCAAATGGTCACCCACGACCTCATTTTATAAGGCAAAAAGATAAGAATTTAAACCAAAACAAAACTCTTCAAAATACTTGCAGCGCATAAAAATAGCAGGGGTCGATCGATCGATCCCCTGGAGTCAATCGATCGATCACTCAGTAAAATTGATTCTGCAGACTTAAAATAAAACTAAGGGATAAATTTTAAAAATCATTTTAAAATCCGTTTTAACTCCGATTTCAAAACCGTTTGAAATTATTGACTTTAAAAATAAAATCCAACATTTTGAGCAAGAAAATAATTTTATCGAAAACTTTATTTTCCTCTATATTTTTTTGAAAAATACCCCAAAAATTACGAGGGTTGTTACACTTCCCCACAAACAATGGAATTTGGCCCTCGAAATTCGTCGAAAGCCTAACTCTCAAAATTAAGCCACTACACAATCTCCAAAAATAATCTCGTCTCCCAAAACTAATTTCCTCACATCTAATCTCGGAACCTAACACGAATATCACCGAAAAACGCTCTATCTCCAAAAATTGTTAATCACGCAATGAACCCCAAACCCAAGCCCCGAGGGTTACCGTATACCTAAGCTTTTATACCATTTGTAACACCCCGCCCGGGGAGAGCGAAGTGGTACTTGATAAAACTAACTAAATCTACAATCAACAAGGTATATAGCATCTAAATAAGATCCCACAATATAAAAATAAAAGAATCCACTAATCTCAATTTATTCAAATTAAATACAACAATTGTCTCTCCAAATAATACAATTACCTATCTCGAAATAAAATAAATCACCAATGCTATATACATCAAAATAAATACAAATCTTCTCATGTATTCTCGAATATTCTTCCCAATATATCCAAGCTAAAAATCAATCTCCAATTAGTCCATAGCGCCCAAATCTGCACTAACCTGCCACTAAAAGAAAATATGGGGAAGTACACAATATGATAGAAAAGATGCTCAACAAATATTTGCGGTAAATAAAGCGTAACAATATGAGTACGAATATTCAAATCAAAGGCAAATCTCATAAGAATTTTTATCAACATAATTTCTCATTAACACATTAACTGGGTAACCATGCCTCACCATACCACGCCATACTTTATCAAGTAGCCGAAAATTGGAATCTTGACATCTACCTAACCTCTGTGTCATATTAAAATCTCATGACAACATGCCCAACACAAATATAATACCACATGAATAAAAATCCGATTCCAACAATAATTTTCAGATTCCAAACGAATTTAGCAATTCAAATAAGAGTTCAATAATCACATGAAATCAAAGGGAATAACTCTCGAGAGATTTAAGAGCATATTATGTAAAACCGCATACCTCAAACAATCATAAGGAACCAATATAAATTTTCCCAGAAATTAAGATCACTCCAACAAGATCATACCACAAAGATCATCAAAACTCTTCCAAGATCCAACACCAAAACAACTCCAAAAACACCTCCAAAAACTAGGGTTGAATGCCTAGATATAAAGGGGATAAGTGTATATAAAAAGGAGAGGAAATAAAATATGTTTACTGCATATTTTGTGGTAAAAGTTGGTTCTCAAATGGTCACCAATTACCTCATTTTATAAGGCAAAAAGATAAGAATTTAAACCAAAACAAAACTCTTCAAAATACTTGCAACGCACGAAAACAGCAAGGGTCGATCGATCGATCCCCTGGAGTTGATCGATCGATCACTCAGTAAAATTGATTCTGTCGACTTAAAATAAAACCAAGTGATAAATTTTAAAAATTAATTTAAAATCCGTTTTAACTCCGATTTCAAAACCGTTTGAAATTCTCGTCTTTAAAAATAAAATCCAACATTTTGAGCAAGAAAAATAATTTTATGGAAAACTTTATTTTCCTCTACATTTTTTTTTAAAAATACCCCAAAAATTACGAGGGTTGTTACAATTTGTGTGTACCCCAAACTCTCAAACTTAGGTTTTAATGTGTTAATCCAGAAATTTTGCTTGTGGGTCAAGTTAAAATGGCCCAAACACCCCGTGTGGCCTAGTCATGCCTAAAAATGTCCCGAGACCCATTTACTACCTTCGGGTACACTTTTTCGACTGTTTCAGCCTATCCCGAATTAGTTGTGCACTCGGAATTGTCATCTGAATTACTTACTAAAAATCCCCATCTCGACCTTAATATAGTCTATGTCAGACTACTAATTGAGATAAAATAATACCACATCACTATCACTCGCTATGACGTAAATTAATTATTACTATTCACTTAGTAAGTTATATTTCATATATATTAACCATTTACTCTCCCTATTAATATTTAAACAATTAATTCAATTAAATTATGACACACAAGTAATTTAAATTAACCGAATTAATTAAATACATAATGCTTAAAAAAATACGGGGTGTTACACTTTTCTCCCTCATACTCCTCATTCCACTCAAAATCTATCCTGAGCACCTTGAAGAAGGGAAGGCACTTATCGATAACTCTGGACACAAACCTGTTAACCTCTGCACATCTTTTATCATCGTTGGAGTCTCCATCTCCATCAAAGCTTCGATCTTCTCAGGCTTGGCCGCAATCCCCCTTTGATTCATAATAAAGACCAAGAACTTAATTTCCCCTATGCTAAAGACACACTTGAAGGGGTTGAGCTTCATCTTAGACTCATCCATAGTATTAAAAGTTTTCTCAAAGTCGGCCACATGAGTGTCGAACTTGAGACTCTTTCTCAACATGTCGTCAACATACACCTCCATTGTCTTTCTGATTTTCTCTTCAAACATCTTATGTATCAATCTTTGAGATGTGGCCTCAACGTTATTCAGGATGAAAGGCATGACCTCGTAACAATAGGTCCCCTTGTCAGTTATAAAAGATGTCTTTTCAGCATCAGTCAGGGCCATGAATATCTGCTTATAGCCTGAGTAAGCATCCATAAAACTCCTTAATTCATGGCCCGCTATGGCATCAACCTTCTAGTCTATCCTTGTTAGGGGAAAGTTGTCCTTGGGGCCTGATTTGTTCAAGTCCTTAAGATCAACACACATCCACCACTTGTCGTTATCTTTAGGGATGATAACAGCATTTTCTAACCACTCAAGATAGATTACTTCCCTGATGAAGTCAGCTTTCTCCAACTTCTTCACCTCTTCTCTGATGATATCATATTTCTCCCAGGATTACACTCTCTATCTCTGTCTTATAAGCTTTGCATCCTCGGCCACATTGAGATTATGAAAGAGAACCTTCGGATCGATGTCTGACATGTCCTCATGGCTCCAAGTAAAAATGCTTTGCCTCTTCTTTAACAGTTTTATCATCTCCTCTTTAATCTCCTTCTTCAGGGATTTATCGATTTGGACAGTTTTCTTGGATTGTCCTCATTGAGGACGATGGATTCTACCTCCTCGATGGCTTTGCCCTTCTTCAGCTTGGTCTTATCTCTTGGGTCAAGAGTATCAATGTTATAAGTTGTAGTGTTCATTTTGTATGCCTCCCTCTCCTCGGCCGAGTTAAAGTAGCAATCGTGTGCCTCAACTTGGTCGCCCTGAACTTCCCCTACTCCATATAGAGTCGAGAATTTAATCATCTAGTGAATTGTTGAGGGCACAACCTCAAAATTCTTGAGGGCTACCCGTCCTAGAATTATATTATAGGCTGAGTAGACCTTCTTATCCATAACAAAGAAATTGATCTTCTTTGTAAGGCATTTTATCCAAATGTTCCCCATTCTAACTTCCATCTCAAATAATCCCAAAGGTTTTGCTTTCTCTCCATCGAAAATGATGAAAGGCTAGTGATACGGGACCAGCCTCTTCTTGCTCAACCCCAGACCTTTGTAGCAGTCCTAAAAAATCACATCGATCGAGCTGCCACCATCGACCAATATCCTAGGAACTTCATACCCATGCACCAACGTGGTGATCACCGAGGGGGATTCATGTGGGGCTAAGATCCCCTTAAAATCCAGCCTAGAGAAACCAATAATCAAAGCATTCATATCAACTTTTGTTCTTTTTACCTTCTTTGACTCAATCACCACTGAGTGCACTTCTTTAGGTTTTGGAGGAAGATCTTTGGGCTCTTCCATATGAGCCTTTGTGTCAGCAATTTCCTTTCCACCTCCAGCAAGTCCTCCACAAATCATCTTGACTCCGAGAGAAATAATGCCAGTCGACCCTTAGGAACTGTGATTGGAGGTGACAAGTCAGGGTCTGCCTCATTATCATCGTGTGAGTCATCGTCATCTCTGTTAGCTTTAGCATCAGGCTTGATCATATCATTCATCCTCTTTTGGGTGTCATCTCAGACACTTTTTGTACTATTCTTGTCCATATACTTTCTTAACTTGCCAAGTTTCAGCATCTTTTCAATCTCGTCCTTGAGAGCGAAACATTTGTCGATTATATGGCCATAATCTTAGTGAAATTCACACCACAGGTTCTTGTTCCTCTTATGAGGGGAAGCTCTTAACTTTTCAGGCCATCTCAGAGACCAATCATTCTTTATCTCATCCGGGATATGCTCATAACTGATTGTCAGAGGGGTATAGTCAGCGAACTTATCATCTGTCGACCTCTTCTTGCCATTCTTGTTATATTTTTGGAACTTACTAATCGAGTCGAAATGCCAAGCGTCCGTGTAATACGCTGGTCGTTGTTATCGACTTCCAACCTCAATACAAAAAACCTAAACTTGTAACTACACTTCTTAAGGAGTATAATGGCGAGTCTGGGTATCGAATCCACAGGGAATTAGGACGTGTGAACGTGACGACAAAGGTAATGTAGTTTAATCCTAAAGTTGATGTTAAAATAAAATAAAAGAAAAAGATGATTGATGGGTTTAAATTTCCAATTGGTGATGAAATAAAATGTGCACAAAAACACTAAGAATTGTAAAGAAATTAGATTTGAAAATGAGAGAAAATAGGGTGGAGTACAATCCTTCATTCCTTAGTAAATTATCGTATAGAATATTAGCATTGTAAATTGAAATTCTTGACTAAATCCAGTCTTTATAGATCCTAAGCATTACATATATGAGGGAACTAGCCCGCATCATATGAAATCAAAGGTAAATATAAAGCGGTGAATGGGCAATTTCACTTACATAACGTTCTTAAACATCCCAAGTACCTTGGGCAAGAGAGATTAAAAGTTCGGCTATGTTCGTAGAATTTCCATACACGATTTGGTCAATAGTTAATTTACCCTCTATTTTCTACACAGGTCATTTATACCGGAATGAGTTCATGTACCCCAGCCCTTGAAAATTTAGCTAGACATGATTTTATGGGAAAACAATTTCATAACAATGCATATAATTGTGGATCTAAGAAACATGGTAAAAACAAAAATTAAAAAACAAGAAAAGATGATTAAATTAAAAATAAAAATTGAGATTAACTAAGAGAATGGAATTTGATACTTGAAATCTGCACTAGGGAAGACAGATGATTGAATCCAGAAATAATTCTTGTTCTTACAAACTAGGGTCTAAGAATATGAAATTTATTTACTAAAAACTCTCTATCTCTCTCTAAAATGATATTCTACTCTCTAGAATTTGACTCCCTTTGGAATGAGGTAGGGCTTGGTCTTTTATAGCACCAAGTAGCACGAATTTGACAGCTAGAATTGCTTGTTGCGCAAGATTTGACCAGCTATGCACCTCATGATCTGCATAATTAATGCCAGCAATTCGCACAGCCGGACCGGCCCGGACCCGGATCCATTTGGTACCAGATCGGTTCTTTTTTTTCTGACCGAATCGGTTTGGTTCCATCCGGATCGGTCATGTTCCATCCGGATCGGTTTGGTTTCTGGTCCATTTCTCTTCATTATCGCGCAACTTCAAAATATCGTAACTTCTTCACCGTAGCTCGGATTGAGGTGTCGTTTTTTCCAGTGTTCTTGTAATTTAGAGCTATTAAACTTTCTAGTTGGCCCCACCTCTGGACTAAGGCTGAAAAACTACGAAAATACCCTTCAACTCTCCATTTCTTAGTTTCTTTCACTGTTTTGTGTTCTCCTTCGCACTAACTTGCATGAAATACCTGTAAAACACATGAGAAATACACAAAGCACAAAATACTTGCCAAAATAGGTTAGTAGCATAAATACGAGACAAACCCAAGCTATTTACACTGCACGGGATCATAAAATTACCGAAATTAAGGGGATAAATATGAAGAATATGTGCCTAATCACACCCCCTAACTTAGAACTTTGCGCATCCCGAGCAATGTAAATGAAATTAATTTAAAGTTCAACTCTTGAAAATTCTTTTATTGGGATAGAATACCTTTTTCGCGGGCAAGCGATTGCATTTAGCGTATGCAACAAGCCTTTAAACCCCTAGGTTACCCTAGTAGGACGAGTTTTGTCTCGTGAGGGTTTGCATTTAATACACCCACAAAATTCTTTATTGACTGAAATAAATATCAAAATACTTAAAAATTGTACAATTTAAACTTTTCGAAAAATAATCACCATAAATTCATATTCAAATGTCTCAAACCATAATGTGTGTGAGGAAAGCCGGAAATTAAACTTCAAATTTCCACCGATTGAGCATTACGTTACTTTTCGAAAATTCGTTTTGATTCAAATTCTTACGGATACACTCACAAACGAATCACTCGGATTGCGGCTATTTTCTCTCAGTATGCCTGATATAAAGAGTAAATATAATGGACACAAATTCACGCATACAAAATTGAAAAAAAGGAAATTTATGGTGAAAAGATCTCATCATCGGAATACGGTTATAGGGAAATGGGAAACATCATCTCTTAATCACACCATTTTAATCTCTCATATTATCTTTTCATGTCTTAGCTCTCCACGCGGTAATCAACTTCGCCATTCGGACTCGGTTAGGACTTTTCTTGGGGTTAAGGTGTAAAATGAAAAAAATGGAAATGGTAGGGAATGTTGGAATTGGAAAATGTCCTTATGATGTCCATTAGTGTTTTTTCGGGCATTTGCTCTTTTTTCTCTTTCTTTTTCTATTTTCTTTTTTTTCTTTTTTTTGCTTTTCTTGCTATTTTTGTTGAGCATATCTATTTTTTTCTTCTTACCCCTTTTTATAGCACAATTTGGACTTTATTTGATGAATATTCAATTTTCAAAATTCTGGGCTATTTGGGTTTTTGGGGTTATCAAACGAAAGAAAATTATTATATTAGGCTCAAAGTGGGTTGCAAAGGGATAATTTTTTCACAATGTTTTTTTTATGGCTAATATTTTTGGGTTAAACAAACGAAGGCCTACTTCATTTTCCAAATTTCTAATCACCTTACCATATGCATCTCGAGATTAATTAAGTTTAGAGATATATTTAGCACGAATTTCGAGATAATATTTCTCACATTTCTCATAATCGATCAAAACAAAGGATTGAGATCATCAACGACTTATTAACACGCTGAAAAGAATTCTGAGTTAATCATAAACTCGGATTGATTTAAAAACTCATAAAAAATTGAAAGGCTCAAAATCTCACCGGGTTTGATCAATCTCCACACTTATTCGTTAAGTCGTCAATTTTCTTTCAATTTCCATCTTCGGTCAATTTTGGCTAGTGCAATTGAGATTTAACAATTTGAGACTTCAAACAGAATAAAGGTGATATTTTTGAAAAATTTAAATTCCAATTTTTATTTATTTTGAACAAAAATATTTTTGGCTTTTCAACATTTTTCAATTTTTTTTTTTGGAAATTTTTGAATTTTTTTATTTTTTTTTTGGCATTTTAAAAATTTGTGAAGTTTTAGAAAGACGCACTTATCACCCCCCCCCCCTAACTTAGACTTTTGCATTGTCCTCAATCAAAAGGATTAAAATCTAAAGAAGAAAAAGAATAAGTGCGACAAATAAAACAAGCAAATTATTAAAATGCAACAAGACACTATATAACACTTATACATTACTCAAAAATACAAAAAAAATCACCCCATACGCGTCGGGGGTGCGACGACCTCTCATCTCACTCCACAAATCACCCGACCCCTTTCACTGGGTATGATGCGCTCCTCGTCGCTCCCGTCTTACCATCATACGTGAATAGCCGGAACAAATTGGGCCCGTGCCCATAGATAAAGGAAAGACCGGGAGATGCATTATGATAAATCGGAAAAGGATCCTCTTGTTGCGTAGCACGTGGGTTGGTCTCTAAGTCGGACGAGATTTGAGTCTTATCCTCAAGTACCTCCGAAGACTCAAATGATATGGGTGGAGGTTTGGTAAGGAGAAATGCATCAATTCTATTTTCCCACTCGCTTTCGTCTAAATGACGAGATGAGGCCCAGAAAGATTGGACTTCATCATTTAGGCGTGCATCCACCTGTCCGAACTCGGTCTCAAACTCTGCTAGGCTCAACTCCTATAGCTCTCTCTCTTGCTTGGTTTCCTCAACCTGCCTTTCGTGATCACTCGCCGAATGATAGGGTGGTGTGGGTGGGTGGTAATCGAGGAGAAATGTATCGATAGTGTTCTGCCATTCGCTTTCCTCTAAGTATTTCGACGAGCCTCTCCCGACACACTCTAAATCTCCTCTGTCACTCTTGTTCATGGGCTCACTCATGCTCTCGAATGCATTAACTAAACATACATCCCCTACCTTGCTCTCGATGTTGCAACCACTCCTCTCACTGTGCGTAACACAACCTTCCCCTAATGGCTCTTCCTTGTAAGTTCTTTCTTGCTTGTGTGCTTCCCCCAAAAGATCCAACCCTCGCGGTTCCCCTTCATCACCCTCTCTCTTGGAATTATTAAAAATATTTGTTTCGAGGGTCATGTTCCCGAAAGTTAATTGCATATGCCCACTTCGGGTATTGATAAGAGCATTAGCTGTAGCTAAAAATGGGCGGCCAAGGATAACGGGAACATGGTTACTTGGGAGAACGGAGGGTTCTTCGTCCCAAATGACCAAATCCACCGAGAAGTATAAAGTGTCTATTTGGACAATCACATCCTCAACAATTCCCCGAGGAAGCTTCACAGAACGATCTGCGAGCTGGAGAGTCATATTTGTGGGCTTAAGGGCCCCCAGTTCTAGTTGCCTATAGATGGAATAGGGCATAATGTTAACACTTGCCCCTAGATCTATTAGAACTCTCTCAATTCGGTTCTTCCCCGTGATACATGAAATAGTGGGTGCACCCGGATCTTTATATTTTAATGGAAAGTCACTCGACAAGACTGCGCTGACATTTTGGGCCAAAGAGACGTTTTGGTTTACCTTTAGCTTGCGTTTCACCGTGATTAAGTCCATAATAAAATTAGCATATGCAGGAATTCTCTGTATAGTCTCGAGAAAAGGTAAATTAATTTTTACTTGCTTAAGGACTTCCAGAACTTCATCACGGGAGGTCGTTTTGGAGTGAGAGACCAACCGTTGAGGGTATGGGGCAACGGTGGGGGTGATGGCCCTGGGTCCACTAGTATTTTCCTCCTCCTCACTCTCAATTAAAGGGGCATCTTCGGCCTCTCTTGTGCCGGGCGAAACCTCTTTATCTTTAGATGCATTGCATGGGGGAGGTGACAAATCAACTACTTTCCCACTACGTAGAGTGGTAATAGCGCTACATTGCTCTCGATGGTCGTGGGATGTAGTGCCAATACTGGTTTGTCCTAGGGGAGGTCGTTGGCTTTGAGCAGGAAATTTTCCCTTCTCTTGGACATTCGATGCAGTTTGCAACCTTGAGATGCTAGTATGTATTTCATTGAACATTCGATCATACTTAGCACTGTTCTCCTTTTGAGATTGGATGAGGTGATTTAAGTTGTCCTCAAGAGATCACCTCGGTGGGGTAACATATGAACCAGGAGATGGTGATTGCATGGGGCTCTGCATATGTGTTAAACCAGGATGATTCCTCTAAGATGAATTGTACGTGTTTCCCTGGGGTGTACTAAAATGTCCGCTAACCCCTCCTATAGCTTCCACTTGCTCAGTGTATATTGCCTTGTAAGCGGGTATTGCTGGACATCCTTTGGTAGAATGACCCGCCGCACAAATGGCACACACCTTTTCTTTTTCAGCTGAGATATGTCCAATAGCTTCTCTAAACCGAACCTCAAGGATATCTCTAATCCTATTTTCAAACTGATCAAGCCGACGGTCTAACGAAGTGTCCTTGTCCAATTGATAAATACCGAAAGCAGTAGGAGTGTTGGACACTTGTCGATGTCTATTTTGGCTATTGGGGTCAGAAATATCCCATGATTGCGTAGTCTCTGCTACGTATTTCAAATGAGCCTCAGCATCGCTCGAGTCTAATTCCCAAAATGGTCTTTCGCACATTGTCTGCACGAGTTGTTTAGACGCCAAAGTAAGCCCTTGATGAAAGAACGAAATGAGATGATGTTTCTCAAACCCATGATGTGGGCAAGCGCTAACTAACTCCTGAAAACGTTCCCAACACTTATCAAAGGCTTCATTGTCATTTTGGCAAAAACCTTGGATTTGAGCCTTGACATAATTATTTTTGTGTTACGGAAAGAACTTTAAGAGAAACTTAGTCTGCATATCTCTCCATGACAGAACAGAATTCGGGGGTAGTGACCATAGCCCTATCTTAGCTTTATCCTTTAAGGAAAAAGGGAAAAGCTTTAATCGGATAACATCTTGTGGGCAGGCTTGATCACCAAACGTCTCACATGTATCTTTGAATTCTCGAAAATGGAGATATGGCTTTTCAGAATCCATACCATGAAATGTGGGAAGAATTTGAATCATCCCATTTTGAAAGTGGAACTGACCGGCATTATACGGGAGTAAAATGCAACCAGGGGTAACAGTTCGCTCCGGAAATAAAAGATCTTTCATGGGAAGATATGGTATCGCTTCCTCTCCAGCACCAACACCAACACTACCGTGCACAGACATATTGCTACCTAACGATTCAGAACCCTCACTCAGTGTTTGACTCAAAAGTGTGGAACGTCGGTAGTATGAGAATTGTCAGAGTTAGGTTCAGCAAGGGGATTTTCGTGAAATTAGGTTGGAGACAACATAGGAGTTTGCATGAACAACTTATGAAAGATGAGATGATATTTTTTTTTTAAGGTCAAATTCGGGATTAACCAACCTAACCTAATGTCTACCTAATTCCCCGGCAACGGCACCATTTTGATCGAGTCGAAATGCCAAGCGTCCGTGTAATATGCTAGTCGTTGTTATCGGCTTCCAACCTCAATACAAAAAACCTAAACTTGTAACTACACTTCTTAAGGAGTATAGTGGCGAGTCTGGGTATCGAATCCACAGGGAATTAGGACGTGTGAACGTGACGACAAAGGTAAGGTAGTTTAATCCTAAAGTTGATGTTAAAATAAAATAAAATAAAAAGATGATTGATGGGTTTAAATTTCCAATTGGTGATGAAATAAAATGTGCACAAAAACACTAAGAATTGTAAAGAAATTAGATTTGAAAATGAGAGAAAATAGGGTGGAGTACAATCCTTCATTCCTTAGTAAATTATCGTATAGAATACTAGCATTGTAAATTGAAATTCTTGACTAAATCCAGTCTTTATAGATCCTAAGCATTACATATATGAGGGAACTAGCCCGCATCATATGAAATCAAAGGTAAATATAAAGCGGTGAATGTGCAATTTCACTTACATAACGTTCTTAAACATCCCAAGTACCTAGGGCAAGAGAGATTAAAAGGTCGGCTATGTTCGTAGAATTTCCATACACGATTTGGTCAATATTTAATTTACCCTCTATTTTCTACACAGGTCATTTATACCGGAATGAGTTCATGTACCCCAGCCCTTGAAAATTTAGCTAGACATGATTTTATGGGAAAACAATTTCATAACAATGCATATGATTGTGGATCTAAGAAACATGGTAAAAACAAAAATTAAAAAACAAGAAAAGATGATTAAATTGAAAATAAAAATTGAGATTAACTAAGATAATGGAATTTGATACTTGAAATCTGCACTAGGGAAGACAGATGATTGAATCCAAAAATAATTCTTGTTCTTACAAACTAGGGCTTTTCTAAGAATATGAAATTTATTTACTAAAAACTCTCTATCTCTATCTAAAATGCTATTCTACTCTCTAGAATTTGACTCCCTTTGGAATGAGGTAGGGCTTGGTCTTTTATAGCACCAAGTAGCACGAATTTGACAGCTAGAATCGCTTGTTGCGCAAGATTTGACCAGCTATGCACCTCATGATCTGCATAATTAATGCCAGCAATTCGCACAGCTGGACCGGTCCGGACCCGGATCCATTTGGTACCAGATCGGTTCTTTGTTTTCTGACCGGATCGGTTTTGGTTCCATCCGGATCGGTCCTGTTCCATCCGGATCGGTTTGGTTTCTGGTCCATTTCTCTTCATTATCGTGCAACTTCAAAACATCGTAACTTCTTTACCGTAGCTCGGATTGAGGTTCCGTTTTTTCCAGTGTTCTTGTAATTTATATCTCTTCAACTTTCTAGTTGGCCCCACCTCTGGACTAAGGCTGTAAAACTACGAAAATACCCTTCAACTCTCCATTTCTTGGTTTCTTTCACTGTTTTGTGTTCTCCTTCGCACTAACTTGCATGAAATACCTGTAAAACACATGAGAAATACACAAAACACAAAATACTTGCCAAAATAGGTTAGTAGCATAAATACGAGACAAATCCAAGCTATTTACACTGCACGGGATCATAAAAATACCGAAATTAAGGGGATCAATATGAAGAATATGTGCCTAATCACTTACCTCCGCTGCTTATTCCCTTATCATCTTCACCCATGATAGACATTGCTCCTCCGCATTCATAACCTTCCTAGTCATATCCAGGAGTTCGTCCATAGACTTTGAAAGATTTTTGGCTAGCTTCTAAAGGATCTTTCCTTTCTGCAACCCTCCCCTCAGGGTAGTCATCCTAATGCTCTCTTCGTAGTCTTTTACTTCCAATTTGTCCTTATTGAGGTGAGTTATGTACTCTCTCAGACTTTCATTCTTTCCCTGCCTCACACACATCGAAGCGAAGCAAAAATTATGTATAAACCTCTCTGCTAACTGTTTGAAATTCTATATTGAGTTCTTAGGGAGAGAGGTGAACCAAACATGAGCAGCACTTATCAATGTGCTATAGAAGTCCCAACACCTCATCTCATTTGAGACTGAGTAGATATCATTAGTTGATTGGTACATCTCCACAATGTGGACATGATAGTGCTCCCGTTATACTTGGGTGTGAACATCGACGAATTAAACTTTGTCGGGGTTTGGTAGCTTATGATCTTTACCACAAAGAGGGAGACTTCATTGTAACCCCTCTGCAAGGGGTCTCGACTCTTTAGTATATCCCCTATCTTATCCTCCACTCGATGTATAGAATCATTTCAGGGCCTCTCAGTCATAGCTATAACCTCGGTCTAGGGTACATTATCTCCAGCCCCCTCTCTGTCAACTGTTCACCTCTCGTTGTTCCTTGTCTTGACCTCAGGAGGTCGACGATCATTATATTTGTCATTCCTTCTGGAACCAAAGATACTGCGAGATATAGAGAGGCGATTTCTTAAATCATCTACCGTTGGGCTGAGCCTATCAAAGGCTGACCCTCTACTTAGTTTATCCAAAGCTGTAGCCCTTGGCCTACACTCTCGGCTCGGCCTGCCGCTACATCCTTGGATGGGCTAAATTGGTCGCACAATCCCTTTAGAAATTTTATAAGGCTCCCAATATTCTTTGTCGTCCTCATCATCATATCGTTCATCATCATCAGGGCATTCCAGACCCAACCTCCCTAGATGTAAACGCCTCGGGTCAGCCATGTCTCTGCTCCTTGGATGAGGAGGTACCTCTTGTGCGGAGCCTGGGGTAGTCCCCTAGTCGCTGAATCTGAAACACCTTCCCTGGCGTTCGGAGTTATCATATCATCTCTAGCACCGGTAAGTCTAATCACCATATTCTGGCTAAATGTTGCAAGCGTTTCTTAAGTCCATTATTAGTTGTCCACCAGGGAGCACATCGTCGCCGCCACCTTAGCCATTTCTGACTGAGGTGGAACCTAATTTGAACTTGGGCCAATGCCTAGAGGCAAATCTAAGGCATATCTTCGGTGAACTGGAAGAGATGAAAATCTAAACAAAAGCTTGAGAGGCTCAATAGGAGCTCTTTTAATGGTGATACAGGCCCACTTAGCTAAGATGGATCACCACCAAAGAATTCGGTGAGTTAAATCTAAACAAAGATGCAGAAGAAGTTTCACTTTGTTCCTACATATGGTGTTAGATTGTTGATATAAGAAATGGTATCACTAAATCAATCTAGTGTGTATGCTCAAACCAGCACTATAATAAAGTATGAACATGTATCAAAATATTAAAAGAGATGAGGCAAAAAAAAGAGAACACCAGATATAAGTGGTTCAGCCAATTACATCCTACTCCACTCTATGAGTGTGTGAGGAATCCACGAAGAATTGGAACTAATGGCCTTCGGATACAAGCACTCAAGTTGTTTCTCTCTACTATTTTTTGATAGAGTTTCATTTAAGGTTTACAATTGATATGCCCCAAGTGTGACCTCGGCTCAGAGACACCAACCTCGGCCAAGATTATGACCAACACCGGATAAGCCTTGGGCATGTGACATCAGCCCTCGGCCACCAACCTCTCCAAAGGATATTGCACACATCATAAGGATCAGCAGCACTCTCGTACACCTGTGAATGGCAACCTCGGCCAGCTATAGGCCGAGCTCGCAAGAAGCCTTTCTACCAACAGCCTCATCAGGACATTAGTCGATGCTCCAAACATAAACCAGCTCAACCTCGAACAATACCGACCCGTATCCATTATCTCGGCTTGATATGAGCCGAGACCATCATGGACACCTCGGACTGAATGAGCGACTGGATTTTACCAACCTCAGCTCGTACCAAGCCGAGGTCATGATCAAGCACGATAGCCGAGCATCTGCTGACATTTGAATTAGGGCACATGGACACAAATCAGTTATAATAAGATTATTCCCCACACGTGGGGAGAATATTTCATCATCACTCTCTACATGTGACAGTGACAGATGGCTCCTCCATATTGGTGAGGCCAACACACACATGCACATTACATGTATGGGGGGTATATTACACCCCCTAGGTACTATATATAGATATCATCCTCTACCTAGCAAAGGATTCGATTTTGGCAACCCTAGCTGAAACTCTGTTTAAATACACAGTAGAGAGAGAAAGCTTAAGAGATTGTATCCATGGCCATTAGTGCCTTCACATATTGATACACATCATACACTTGCACAGTGGACATAGGCCTAATTGGCTGAACCATTTACACTCCGGTGAAATCCTCTTCTCCTCATCTCCTTCTACTATGTGTGTATATACCTTATGCTGCCATTGTTAACGTTGACTTGAGCTCACAAACACCTTGAAGGGTGGTGCTGTTTCAAGTATCATCATTTTGGAGCCGTCTGTGGGAATCGAGAAGCTATCTCTTCCATTTCTCCAGCTTAACCTCATCGGAGACTCTGGTGGTGAACCAGGCACCACCCCTTGTGTGGAGCCGTTTCACCATTGAAAGAGGTCCTTAAAGGTATTAAGCTCACCTGATACTTAAGCTCTTCACTAAGAAACACATGGCACCAGAGTAACCGACGCCTCTTCCGCCACTCGGAGGTGGAGGGCCTAGTTCAAGTCATACGCCGCCCCAGTCCGAAATGGCGGAGGTAGCTGCAGCCTTGAGGTCTTTGACTGCAACACAACAAGCTATGCAGGAGCAATTTGCGCAGCTCAGCCAAACTATGATGAGGCCACCTGGAGTCTCACCGGATATGATCACTCTGGTGGCTGTTCAGCCTCATCCTGATGCCAGGGGACTACCCCAGGCACC
The DNA here is from genome assembly GCA_949130495.1 of Sambucus nigra. NCBI lineage: Eukaryota > Viridiplantae > Streptophyta > Magnoliopsida > Dipsacales > Adoxaceae > Sambucus > Sambucus nigra. Next base: position 309,199,620 of record OX422217.1, on the reverse strand, counting down.
AATGAAGGACCAACCTGCACCCCAGCGGAGGAGGGACGTTGCTGACCCTAGGCACTTACGCCTGGGGAGGCAAGGAAACCCTTGACCCGAGGACAGGTATGATGATCTAGAGGAGGAAGAGGCCCCGGAAGATTGTTAGGAGCCATATGAGGTTTCAAACAATACGGTACGTCCTCTTCAGCAGAGCCGAGGACGTACTGGACGAAGAGCTAAAGAGGCCCAACAGCGAGGATCAGATTTTGATAGATTGAGAAGAGGGTCAGCCTTTGAGAGGTTGGGTCCAGTGAATGACCTAAGACAGAGATTGCCGAGATCGAGGAGCGTAGCAGGCTCTCAGAGAGGAAACAGACAGGGTCAGTCAGACCAAGGCCGACACTGTGAAAGAAGGGGCAGGGACCAGGAAGAGGTCAACAGCCGACGATGTGCTGTAGCAGGGGAACCCTCGATCCACCCCTTGGAGGTGGCAGGGGATAACCTCGGCCAAGCCGAAGATAGAAGGCCATGAAATGACTCTATCCAACGTCTTGAGGAGAAGATAGGAGACCTCATTAAAAGTAGGGACACGTTGCAAAGGGGTTACTCAGAGGTCTCTCTATTTGTGGCTAGGATAGTGAGCTTCCCAACTCTCGCTAAATTCAAACCTCCCGTGGTGTCTCCAATTATGATGGCAGCACCAACCCTGTACATCACATCGAGATGTATCAGTCGGCAGTAGACATATACTTGATACCCGATGAAATGAAGTGTAGGGCCTTCTCTGGGACCTTAACAGGAGCAGCACACAGCTGGTTTACCTCCCTTCCGAAGAGCTCAGTTGAGAACTTCAAGGGCTTGGCTGAGCGATTCATCCACAACTTCTGCTTTGGGGTGAGACCTCAAAAGAAGACTACTCACCTGTTGTATGTCAAGCAGGGCAAGGATGAGAGCCTAAGAGACTACATAGCCAGGTTCAACAAAGAGAAGTTGTAGGTCGAAGATTATGAAGAGAATATAGCCATGACCGCCCTCATAGGGGGTCTACAGAAAGGGAAGTTGTTGTGGAAACTTGCGAAAGACCCCCCAAGGTCTATGGCGGAGCTCCTGGCAACCGCAGGGAAAGTAATGAATGCGGAAGAGGCAATGCCCGCCAAGTATGAGGATGAGAATCGCGATGGTAGTGGAAAGCCCCACAAGAAGAAAGATAGGAAGAAGAGGTCGGGCGATGACAAGTTCGACCACTATACTCCTCTGACTGTGAGCTGCGAGCACATCCTCAACGAGATTAAGAACGACAGGACTCTGAGATGGCCAGAGAAACTGAAAGCCCCACCGCATAAGAGGAACAAAAACCTATGGTGCGAGTTCCTCCAGGACCATGGCCACGTCACAGACAGATGCTTCGCCTTGAAAGATGAGATTGAAAAGATGTTAAAATCTGGAAAGCTGAGGAAGTATGTGGATGGTAAGGCTCCTAAAGGTGGAAGAGATGACCCTAAGAAAAGGAGAAATGACAGATGACATGACAATATCCCAGCTAAAAGAGACGATGATTCAGAAGGTGATGATGAAGACGATCCGGGATCTTCCGCCGAAAGATGACAACACCCTGGTGAAGAGGGTTGGTATGATCTCGTTTGGTGTTGACACCATATGCGGAGGATTTACAGAAGGTGGATCTGAAGTAGCTGATAGGAAGGCTCACGTGGCAGAGGCCAGGTCAGTGTCCAAGCTTGAAGTTGTAAATCCAACGTCTTTCGATACGGTGCAGAAGAGGAAGAAAGTGGACATGTCCTCCCTTGTAGTTGGGTTATCCAGACTCGACTTCAAAGGTATCTTAGCCCCCCATGATGACCCTTTGGTCATAACGACAATGGTGCATGGGTACGAGGTGCAGAGGACCCTCGTAGATGGGGGGAGCTCGGCAGACGTGATGTTTTGGCCTTGCTTCAAGAGCCTAGGTCTTAATAGAGCAAGGCTGGTACCCTATCATCACCCATTGATAGGCTTCAGTGGCGAAAAGGTCCATCCCTTGGGCATGTATAAGATGGACGTACGGATGGGTGATGAGTGGCCTAAGAGATTGGCCAAGAAGATAAATTTTTTCGTGATGGACAAAAACGTATTCTCGGCCTATAACCTCATCATAGGAAGAGTGGCCCTTAAAGAGTTTGAAGTTATGCCGTCGACGGTCCATCAGATGCTAAAATTACCGACCCCCTATGGGGTAGGGGAAGTGCAAGGTGACCAGACCATAGCGCGAGAATGTTACTTCAACTCGGCTGAAGAGAGAGAGGCCCAGAAGAGGGCAACCACCACTTATAGAATTGATACGCTTGACCCAAGAGATGAGACAAAGTTAAAGAAGGGAGAGACCGCGGAAGAGGTAGAATCCATCGTCCTCAATGAGGACGAGCCGAAAAAAACCATTCAGGTAGGTAAAGCCCTAAAGGTAGAAATCAAGGAATAGCTGATAAACTTCCTCAGGAGGAGACAGAGTGTCTTCGCATGGAGTCACGCAGATATGCCCGGCATCAATCCTGAAGTTATGAGTCACAAGCTCAACGTGACCAAAGATGCCAGGTCAATCAAATAGAGACGAGGAGTCTACTCCCGGGAGAAGTACGATGTCATCCGATAAGAGGTCAAAAAATTAGAAGAGACTGAGTTTATAAGAGAAGTCACATATCCGGAGTGGTTATCAAATGCAGTCATCGTGCCCAAGGCCAATGGGAAGTGGAGAATGTGTGTTGATTTCACCGACCTGAACAGATCTTGTCCAAAAGAGAGCTATCCCTTACCTCGAATAGATCAGATGGTGGATGCTACAGCGGGACATGAGCTCATGAGCTTCATGGATGCATATTCAGGATACAACCAGATCTTCATGGATGCTGAAGACTCTGAGAAGACAGCCTTCATTATCGACAAGGGGACGTACTGTTACAAAGTGATGCCCTTCGGCCTGAAAAATGCAGGGGCAACATACCAACGTCTTGTAAATAAGATGTTCGAAAAGAAAATAGGTAAGACTATGGAGGTGTATGTAGACGATATGCTAACAAAGAGCTTGAAAGCTTGCACTCATGTAGCGGATCTCGAGAAGACCTTCGATATTATGGACTCATACAGAATGAAACTTAACCCTGTAAAGTGTTTCTTCGGAGTAGGAGCGGGGAAGTTCTTGGGATTTATTATCAACCAGAGAGGGATTGAAGTGAACCCTGAGAAAATCAAGGCTTTTCTTGACATGAAGACACCGAGGAGTATCAAAGATGTCCAAAGACTCACGGGGAGAGTGGTTGCTCTTAACAGATTTATTTTTAGGGCAACGGACAAGTGCCTTCCATTCTTTAAGGTATTGAGAAAGGCCTTCCAGTGGGACGAAGAGTGCGAAAAAGCCTTCAACCAGCTCAAGTCTTACTTAGGGTTTCCCTTATTGCTATCTCGGCCTATTGCGGGAGAAAAATTATATGTGTATCTGGCAGTCTCCGAATTAGCCATCAGCGCAGCCATAATACGGGAAGACGCTGGGATCCAAAGGCCTGTGTATTTCAACAGTAAGGCCCTTCAAGGGTCTGAACAAAATTATCCTCGTATGGAAAAGCTGTCTTATGCCCTGATACATGCTTCGAGGAAGATGAAGCCTTACCTCCAGGCCCACTCCATGGTTGTCCTAACCGACTCCCCACTAAGACAGGTCCTACATAAACCTGAAAAGTTCGGGAGATTGATGACCTGGGCCATTGAGTTGGGGGAGTACGATCTTACCTACCAACCTAGGACGGCCATCAAAGGGCAAGCTCTAGCAGACTTTGTCGCTGAGTTCACATGGGAAGAGGCCGAGGCAGAGAATGACCTAGAGGGTTTTGAACACCATGGTGTCTTCCGAAATTCGGAAGAGACGACACCAAACGTCTTCCAAGATTAGGAAGAGGTCGCGTCCAACAGGGCCAGAAGCAGAGTTGTGGAGAATGAGGAAGATCGGTACCTCTTCAAAAAAGGAGTCATGTTAGAAGGGGTCTTCTCATCGGATACAGATATTTGGAGCCTCTTCGTTGATGGCTCTTCCTGCGATAGTGGAAGCGGTGCAGGGTTGATACTCTCGGCTCCCGATGGTGCAAACATTGAATACGCTTTGAGATTCAACTTCCAGGCTTCTAACAACGAGTCCGAGTATGAGGCCATGATAGCAGGTCTCTCATTGGTAAAGACTCCTCGCGTAAAGCGACTCCTACTCCACAGCGACTCAAGGTTAGTTGTCAATCAAGTATTGGGAGTCTATGAGGCCAAAGATGAAAGGATGGCCAAGTATCTGAAAAGGGTGAGAACGATGTTAGAATATTTTGAAGAGACAAGACTGAAAAGAGTGCCTCGACAAAGTAACAGTCGCGCAGATGCATTGGCGAGTTTGGCCTCGGCAACGAAGACAGATGTTAGAAGGACCATTTCGATCGAGGTCTTGGGGAAGGCAACCATTGAGGAAGAAGAGGTATGTAACCTTTGTCACAATTTGAACCTAGGAGACTCGTGGATGTACCCCCTCGTCAGATATATCAGAGAGGGAGAGTTACCTGAATCCAAGTTAGAGAGGCGGAAATTGAGATATAAGGCTGCCAAGTTCTCGATAGTAGGACACGTCCTGTATAAGAAAGGATTCCTACTACCTCTCCTCAGATGTGTGCACCCCACGAAAGTTCCCCGGGTCTTACAGGAAGTTCATGAGGGATCTTTCTCTAGCCACATAGGGGGAAGACCCTTGGCCAAAAGAATCATCACACAAGGGTACTGGTGGCCAACCTTGTCCAAGGACGCTGCAGCCTATGTGAGGAAATGTGATAAATGTCAAAGATTCGCCGCTATCCCTCATCAACCTCATCAGCCCATGATGTCAATCACTTCTCCATGGCCATTTACAGTATGGGGGATTGACTTAGTAGGACCCCTGCCAAGATCTGCCAACAATTATAGATTCTTGATAGTCGTCATCGATTACTTTTCAAAGTGGGTGGAGGCAGAGCCGATGATAACGATCACAGAACAGAAGACCTTCCAATTTATTTGGAGAAACATCATATGCAGATACGGACTCCCAAACACTCTCATCTCGAACAATGGGACCCAGTTCAAGAACTCCTCTTTAGAAAAATATTGCCTAAGAGTGGGGATAAAGCAGTTCTTCTCATCTCCTGGCCGACCCCAGGCAAACGAACAGACGAAGGTCACGAACAGAATAATTCTTGATGGAATCAAAAAGAGGTTAGAAGACGTGAAGGGAAGATGGACTGAAGAGGTATGCGTTGTGTTATGGGCTTACAGGACCACGGCAAGGACACCTACAGGAGAAACCTCATTCATGCTTGCACATGGCTCAAAGGCGGTCATACCAACAGAAGTCGAGCTCCCAACTCATAGGGTTCAGACCTATGACCCCGATAAAAATGGGGAAGAGAGGAGGCTAGACCTAGATCTATTTGAAGAAAGAAGAGAAGACGCGGAAATCAGGCAAGCAGCCTACCAACAGAGGGCAGCGAAATTCTATAACCAAAGGGTGAGGTCAAGACCCATCGCGGTGGGAGATCTAGTGCTAAAGAAGACCTTACAGAAAACAAACAAGCTCCATCCAAACTGGCACGGCCCCTACAAAGTGATAGAAGAGGTTGTGCCCGGCACATACAGGCTAGAAAATCTAGAAGGAGAACCTTTCGCTAACCCATGGAATGCTGATCACCTAAAGAAGTATTACATATGATGTTGCAAAGAATTTTATGTAAATGTACCATCTTATTATGAAGAGGTAATTAATAATGAAAAACGTTGCTAATGCCGTTTAATACAAGATTAAACTGTATAAGCAACTCTGAGATGTTTGTTGAAGAAACCATTTTCTTTTGAAAATAAAAATGATAAACAACAAGATGTGTTTACAAAACTTATGTGCGAGAGTAATCAAAACTTTGTAATCAGTTTTAAAACTAAGACAGTTTCAAAAATTCAGCACACTATAGAATGAGATGAGGAGATGAAGATAATCAGAACACACAGTTTTTAACGTGGTAAAACCTCTCCCAATAGAGGAAACATCCACGGTGACTTCTAAGTCACAAAAGTAAAAATCCACTAACAACAAATAATAGTTACAAACAATACAACATACATGCACACAAATCAACCTATTCTAAGTTTAGGAATATACCCCACTTGGTGTCCTTCTAACTTCTCATAGATCTGATTGTTGATGATGTTCTTCCAGTTTGATAACTTCCTTTTGCTTTAGCTTCCTTGCGTCGACTCAATAATCTTTGATCTTATTCACAACACTTCCAGTGTGGTGGAGTTTTAAGTGTTTGTGATGTGATTCCTATCAACATGCATGAACTCACACACACTTAGTTTTACAGACAGTCCTAGAAAATTACATATAAAGACTATATGCTGTGATTTTCTTTTCTTTCTTTCTTACAGAACTAGAAACCTTTTTGACCTTTAATATATCCCAGATTCCACGGATATCTTGCTTCAAAATCAGTCAAGATCTTAATCAATCTCTGTTTTAAAAATATTTTTGAGATTGAAAATCTCCAAGTGTGAATCCAACTAGGTCAAGGTTAAGTTTCGTAAGAATAGAAACCATAAAACATTTACAAAACTAAATCAGTAAAGATTTTCTTAAATCGAGAAAGAAACATGCAGATCTAGTGAAATATAACATGCAGAGTGTAGATCTACAATTTCTATGAAGAAGAAATACAGATCTTCACACGAATGTTTAAGTTGGTAATAAAATGACAGATCAAGAGGTTACAGCTTCAATATGAACAAACCAGTAACACCACTCTCTCTCAAACACTCAAGGTTGTGTTTGGGGTTATGTATATACGAAGGTTTGAATCAGATATGAAGTGTTTAGGGTTAGGGTTAGGGTTTGGCTAACACAGTTTTCCCTTTCTCTCTCTTCTCTCTTTTCTTTTCTCTCTTCTCTCTTACTTCTCTCTTCTCTCTATTTTTTTCTCTCAGAAATGACGACTACCAAAAGTCTTGAAAGGTTAAGAATTAGAGGGTTTTTATAGGAGTGGAGGAAGGTTCTGGATAGTCGAAGGCAATCAAGGGCTGAGATTAAGTCTTCCTAATATTGACTTGATCTAAGGGTTATATAATAGCGGTGGTTAAGGCGAATGTGATTGGTCCAAAGAGATAGCACAGGGATAGGTTTAAAACACATGCAGGCCATCGATAAGGATTGATCTAACGATCAGCAAACCACCAGGCAATCCTCTCACATAACAAACACAAATTGATTCATCAGGAACGTGACAAGTGTTGGCATATAAGAGGCTTACAAACGCGTGTCAAAAATAATTACAGGCAGCGCCCTGAAGTCTCTAGCGCATTTACATTCTACCCAATCAAACATTCCAATGAAAAATGAAATTTTCAAAATAGCAAATTAACCCCACAAAGTTTATAATCACACTTTTATTAAAGAAAACATTATTTTAAAAATGTTTAAAAATGTTTAAAAATTCCCAAAAAGTTATTAAAACAACATTTTAAGGGGAATTTATCACACAATCAATTTTAAGCAATCTATACACATGTATGCACTTCTAATGTGTGTAGTGTGATTCAATTTATACCTTCTTGGATCATTGAAGAGGATTAGAGAGAATAATTCTGAGGTTCTTTGGATTCTAGGTTAGACAACCAATTTTGTCACTATTTCCAAATTAGTTGAGCACTTATACAATATAGACTTAAGTAAGTCAAAGGTATAAGGTGCTTCAATCTCCCCCTTTGGAAATATGATACAAAATCTCCTTTGAGTTAGCTTAAACTCTTAGGGAACAAAAAAAATAAAACCTAGTCCTATACAAAAGATACTATCTACCCATTTCCTAGAAAGTCAAAAATTACATAACTCAACTATTTACAAATTTGTACACTAGAAATGGTAGACAATCAGTAGAAGAGATTCCTGCAAATATGCACACTAAGATCAAGCAGTTTAGATGAAATGTGAACAAAACATTGAACCCGTAAGACTCAAATTTCTCCCCCATTTTGTCTCAAATGGACAAAGGGTAAAAAATTATGGTCTTAAGAGTTTAATCAGCACATACCATACCTATAGAATTTCGCAAATACAAAAATCTGTTATAGTCTAAAGGTTTAGTGAACATGTCTGCAAGTTGCAGATCAGTAGGCAGGTAATGGATTTCTAACTCCTTGGTTTCAACAAGTTCGCGTATAAAATGATGTCTTATTTTAATATGCTTAGTTCGCGAGTGTTGAACCGGGTTTTTAGATATGTTAATAGCGCTTTGATTGTCACAATACAATTGTAACTGATCTTCTTTAATCCCATAGTCGCTTAACATTTGTTTTATCCATAACCATTGAGCACAGCAACTTCCTGCTGCTATATATTCGGACTCAGCCGTAGATAAAGATGTGCAATTCTGTTTTTTGCTACTCCAACCTACTAAATTATTGTCGACATAATAACAAGCACCTGATGTACTTTTACTGTCATCGGTACAATCGGCCCAATCAGCATCAGTATACCCTATGATGGTACTGCAGGTATCATTAGTGTACCTAAGTCCAAGATTAAGAGTGCCCTTTATGTACTTTATTATACGTTTTACACACGATAAATGGCTCTCTTTAGGGTTATTCTGGTAACGAGCACACAAACATACAGCATACATTATATCTGGTCGCGAGGCAGTTAGATAGAGTAGGTTACCAATCATACTACGATAAAGTGTGGAATCAATTGACTTTCCATTTTCATCTTTACATAATTTAACAGTAGTACTCATAGGCGTTTTGGCATCTTTAGCATTATCTAAACCAAATTTCTTAACGAGATCTAAGGCATACTTAGTTTGAGAGACAAATAGTCCATCAGAATTCTGTTTCACTTGAAATCCTAAGAAAAGTTGTAGCTCCCCCATAAGAGACATGTGAAACTCCTTATGCATAATAGCAGAAAAAGATTTAACTTCAGATGTTGAAGTAGACCCAAAAATGATGTCGTCTACATAGACTTGGGCTATAATAATATGTTTGTCAAAATGTTTGACAAAGAGGGTCTGGTCATTTCCTCCTCTCTTAAAACCCTTATCCAACAAAAAGTTGGAAAGGCGTTCATACCAAGCTCGAGGAGCTTGTTTTAAGCCATACAAAGCCTTTTTTAGACGAAAGACATGGTCAGGGTATTTAGGGTCAATGAACCCTTTGGGTTGTTCTACATACGTTTCTTCGGACAGAATTCCATTGAGGAAGGCAGACTTGACATCCATTTGATAAAGTGTAAATTTTAAGTGACGGGCTATGGCGAAAAGAAGTCGAACAGATTCAAGACGAGTGACAGGGGCAAATGTCTCGCTAAAATCTATTCCTTCTATTTGTGAGTAACCTTGAGCAACTAGTCTAGCTTTGTTTCTAAGGATTACCCCATTTTCATCAGATTTGTTCTTAAAGATCCAACGTGTGCCAATAACATTTTTGTTTTGAGGCCGCGGTACAAGATACCAGACATCGTGAATGACAAATTGTAAAAGTTCTTCCTGCATTGCAGAAATCCAGTGTGTGTCATTCAATGCTTCATTAACATTTTTCGGTTCCACAAGGGAGACGAAACATGCATAATTAGCATAATTTCTTAACTGGGATCTAGTACGAACAGGCTCATTAGGATTACCGACCACGTTGTCAATGGGATGATCTTTAGAGACCCAGCCAGGTACTTCAGGACTCTCAATAGGTAATGAGTCATCTATTTCTGGTGAATCAGTTTTGAAATCATTTTCAGATTCAACCACAATAGGTGATTCAGATATCTTATTTTCGATAATAGTGTCGCTTACAATTACATTTATCGATTCCATAAGGGTCTTAGTACGCAGATTGTATATACGATAAGCACGACTGTTTGGGGAGTATCCTAAGAAGATGGCTTTATCACCACGCGTCTCGAATTTAGACAAATGTTCTCTGTCTTTACAGACATAACACTGACTTCCGAAAGTTCTTAGATATTTCAGATTAGGCTTTTTACCGTACCACAACTCATAAGGGGTTTGTTTAGTGTTTTTCCTAAGGTAAACCCTATTAATGATATGACACGCAGTTCTAATAGATTCTACCCAGAAGTATTAAGGTAGAGATTTGGCATGCAACATGACACGTGTCATCTCTTGAAGAGTTCAGTTTTTCCTTTCAGCAATACCATTCTGCTGAGGAGTCTTAGGGGCACCGAATTCGTGTTTGTAACCATTGTAGTCACAATATTCAACTATTCATGTGTCTATGAACTCTCCCCCTCTATCGCTATGAATGCGATTGACTTGTGTGTCCTTCTCATTTTCAATTCTTAGTAAAATTTTCAAAAAATTCTGAAACGTGTCAGATTTATGTTTCAAGAAGGCAACCCAAGTGAATCGTGTGAAATCATCAACCATAACAAGGATATAACTGTGTCCACAAAGACTAACAGTTCTAGAGGGACCAATAAGGTCCATATGGATGAGATCTAGAGCTCTAGAGGTGAGAATGTCTTTAACATTTTTATGCGAAGTCTTAACTATTTTTCCTTCCTAGCAATGACCACAGACAACACTGGAAATAGGTTTAATTTTAGGAATACCTCTAACAATCTCTTGACTAGACAATCTACCAAGGATATCATAACTTAGGTGACCCATACGATTATGCCAGATATCATTGTCATCCATTCTGACAATGTTACGGGTTTCAGAACCAGTCTTGACAGTATAACAATTGTCAGGTGTTCTAAATTCGGTAATAATGCATTTACCTTTATCATTTAGAATTTTACAATTGTTCTTTGAAAAGGTAACTGTATGGTCAGAGTCACAAAATTGTGATATACTTAGGAGGTTGGCTTTAAGGCCTTTAACTAATAGTACATTTTCCAGAACAGGCATTCCCTCTTCTTTTAGGGTTCCTTTTCCTATGATCTGGGATGAAACTCCATCGCCAAAAACCACTTTCCCTCCAGTAAATTTGGATTTGTTTAAGAGTTTGGTTTCATCTCCTGTCATATGTTTGGAGCATCCTGAATCTAAATACCAACCAGATGAAGTGTGTTCAGCTTTTAAGGCAGTGATAACAATGTTACACTTCATTTGGGGTAAAAGATCATCTTTTCTAACCCAAATAGCTCTAGTTTTAATTTTGCGCAAGTTTGCCCTCATTTGATAAAATTTTCGAGAAGTAGATTTTTGTCAAAAAATATTTGGAGCAACAAACTGATTATTGTGGAAAATTTGAGCTTTTGGTTTAGGAAAGTTTCTGGGAGCCTTTCTCTTAAATGAACTCTTAGTTTTGGTCTTTCTATTCCTGTAGTTAGAGTACTTGTCAGGTTGTCTTGGAAGGACATAATGGTTACGATTTTGCCTAGAATAGTTAAAGTTCTTGTAAACAGGAGTGTTGTACACAGGGGTGTTTAGACGCTTAGCATAACAACCTTCAAAGGAATGACCATAAATGTCACAGTAGGAGCAATATTGATTGCTTGAGGGATGAACTTCCTTAGGAAAATTTCTAAAGATGGGTTTAACCGCATTCTGTTCAGAATTCTTATTCCTAGGAGGTATGGTCTTAAAGGTAGAATCAGCCTTTTTGATCAAAAGACAGACGTATTTAGTCTCAAGTGTAGTGTTAACCTTAGAGTTACTAGACTCTCCAATGTCTTTATGTTGTTCCTTTTGATCAAATTCCTTTTTAATAAAATGAAAGTCTGGACATGTTTCGATTGGTCTTTTGCCCCCAGACACAAACTTAATAGGTTCAACATTTTTAGTTTGTGGTTTATTCTTAGGGCAAAATCCAATACCAGTTCTATCATCAGAATTGGTCTTGGAGTCAACAACAAAGTCAGTGAAACAATTTGAATTGTTTTCAAACTTAGAAAATTTTTTAAAAACAGTAGCTGTCTTTGTTTTTTCTTCCTCCAGTTCTAATAATGTTCCCTTGTATTTCATTTCCAGGGTTTCATTAGTTTTGGTCAACTCCTTTAATTTTTGATCAAAAGTTTCAATTTCAGATTGATGAGACAGACACTGGTTAGTGTACTCTTCGGCATTCAGCTTCACAATAAGACTTAGATCATCTAATTTCTTAGTCAGGTCTCTAAGTGTCTTCTCCAGTCTAGTGCCTTTTTTGAGAGTTTTAGCATACAAAGTATGAATATCTAGGAGGTCATCTGTGTCTGAGTCGCTAAGTGAAGTGTGTGTAGTGACCCCTAACGATTCAGTTTTAGTACTCACGCACCCATTTACATCGTCGTTATCGAGATCACTTTGACTCACACACACGAAACTAGACCTAGCAACATTTTCAGATAATAGAGCATCTAGGCCAGTCAAAGCAGTATTCACATAAGCAGGAGTAGGAGCATCATTATCACACACAGGCATATCATCATTGTAAATGATCTTAGCATAAAAGGACATGCAAGGGTCAAGTCCATTTGATGACTCAAGTTCCTCTTCATCAGAGTCACTTGAATCATCCCAAGTTTTACAGACATTGGCTCTATTGTGTGTGTTGGTTTTATTCAGATTAACTCTGCAATCGTGAGCAATGTGGCCTAGTTTCCCACATCTAAAACATTCAATCTTTTTGAGGTCTCTGTTAGATTTGAAGTTGTTGTCCTTAGGATGTGTGTCAAGGCCTCTCTCATGAGGTTTGGGATTAGACACAGTTGGATAATTAGGCTTGCCTTGTTTAGATGCCTGTTTGTTTCTAAATTTAATAATTTTCTTAAATTGTTTAGACATTAAGGCAATCTGATTATCTAGTTTGTCTATATCACATTCCTCATCAGAGTCACAGCTGGTCAGATTAGTCTCATGCATAGATATTTTAGAGGAAAAACTCAAGTTAGAGTTGGGCTGTTTTCTTTGAGACTGATTTAATTGTTTCTTAAAGTCTAATTCCATTTCCACAGTCCTAAGTTTGCTACTGAGTAACTCAGGGGTAAGATTTTGATCACTCATTTCCTCAATAGCATACCTCTTGCTGTCGAACTTTTGTGGTAATGATCTTAGAATTTTGGAAACAATCTCATTCTTATCATATGTAATACCATTAGCATGCAACTTAGTAACTATATCAGTTAAGTTCATGTAAAAGTCATCAAAAGACTCAGAGTCAGACATAATTAAAGAGTTGTACTGCTGGGTAAGCATTTGAGTTTTAGCAGCTTTAACTCTTGAGTCTCCTTCATGGGCAGTGATTAATATGTCCAAGCTTCCTTAGAAGTGGCACAAGATGAGATTCTCTTGAACTCATACTCATTAATAGACATAAAAATGGCATTCTTGCCTTTATTGTTATTGCGAGAAATAGTTTTCTCTTCTTGGGTAAACTCACTTAAGATTTTCTTTACCCTCTCATCACTTCCTTCAGTGGCTGGTTTAGTAGGATAAGTATATCCGTTTTCAATAATGTCCCAGACATCATCTCCTAAAGTCCCTTGGATGAAGGCAACCATTCTTACTTTCCAGTAAGCAAAGTTGTTTCCATCAAAGAGTGGAGTTCTGGACAGATTACCAAACCTTTCATTCTTCTCGTCCATAGTTAGGATTTTTCAGAAAACGATTTCAGAAACACAAGATCTTTTTGAAATATAAGTTTACAGGGCTCTGATACCAATTGAAAAACGTTGATAATGCCGTTTAATACAAGATTAAACTGTATAAGCAACTCCGAGATGTTTGTTGAAGAAACCCTTTTCTTTTGAAAATAAAAATGATAAACAACAAGATGTGTTTACAAAACTTATGTACGAGAGTAATCAAGACTTTGTAATCAGTTTTAAAACTAAGACAGTTTCAATAATTCAGCACACTATAGAATGAGATGAGGAGATGAAGATAATCAGAACACACAGTTTTTAACGTGGTAAAACCTCTCCCAATAGAGGAAACATCCATGGTGACTTCTAAGTCACAAAAGTAAAAATCCACTAACAACAAATAATAGTTACAAACAATACAACATACATGCACACAAATCAACCTATTCTAAGTTTAGGAATATACCCCACTTGGTGTCCTTCTAACTTCTCATAGATCTGATTGTTGATGATGTTCTTCCAGTTTGATAACTTCCTTTTTGCTTTAGCTTCCTTGCGTCGACTCAATAATCTTTGATCTTATTCACAACACTTCCAGTGTGGTAGAGTTTTAAGTGTTTGTGATGTGATTCCTATCAACATGCATGAACTCACACACACTTAGTTTTACAGACAGTCCTAGAAAATTACATATAAAGACTATATGCTGTGATTTTCTTTTCTTTCTTTCTTACAAAACTAGAAACCTTTTTGACCTTTAATATATCCCAGATTCCACGGATATCTTGCTTCAAAATCAGTCAAGATCTTAATCAATCTCTGTTTTAAAAATATTTTTGAGATTGAAAATCTCCAAGTGTGAATCCAACTAGGTCAAGGTTAGGTTTCGTAAGAATAGAAACCATAAAACATTTACAAAACTAAATCAGTAAAGATTTTCTTAAATCGAGAAAGAAACACGCAGATCTAGTGAAATATAACATGCAGAGTGTAGATCTACAATTTCTATGAAGAAGAAATACAGATCTTCACACGAATGTTTAAGTTGGTAATAAGATCACAGATCAAGAGGTTACAGCTTCAATATGAACAAACCAGTAACACCACTCTCTCTCAAACACTCAAGGTTGTGTTTGGGGTTATGTATATACGAAAGTTTGAATCAGATATGAAGTGTTTAGGGTTAGGGTTAGGGTTTGTCTAACGTAGTTTTCCCTTTCTCTCTCTTCTCTCTTTTCTTTTCTCTCTTCTCTCTCACTTCTCTCTTCTCTCTATTTTTTTCTCTCAGAAATGACGACTGCCAAAAGTCTTGAAAGGTTGAGAATTAGAGGGTTTTTATAGGAGTGGAGGAAGGTTCTGGATTGTCGAAGGCAATCAAGGGCTGAGATTAAGTCTTCCTAACATTGACTTGATCTAAGGGTTATAAAATATCGGTGGTTAAGGCGAATGTGATTGGTCCAAAGAGATAGCACAAGGATAGGTTTAAAACACATGCAGGCCATCGATAAGGATTGATCTAACGATCAGCAAACCACCAGGCAATCCTCTCACATAACAAACACAAATTGATTCATCAGGAACGTGACAAGTGTTGGCATATAAGAGGCTTGCAAACGCGCGTCAAAAATAATTACAGGCAGTACCCTGAAGTCTCTAGCGCATTCACATTCTACCCAATCAAACATTCCAATGAAAAATGAAATTTTCAAAATAGCAAATTAACCCCACAAAGTTTATAATCATACTTTTATTAAAGAAAACATTATTTTAAAAAAGTTTAAAAATGTTTAACAATTCCCAAAAAGTTATTAAAACAACATTTTAAGGGGAATTTATCACACAATCAATTTTAAGCAATCTATACACATGTATGCACTTCTAATGTGTGTAGTGTGATTCAATTTATACCTTCCTGGATCATTGAAGAGGATTAGAGAGAATAATTCTGAGGTTCTTTGGATTCTAGGTTAGACAACCAATTTTGTCACTATTTCCAAATTAGTTGAGCACTTATACAATATAGACTTAAGTAAGTCAAAGGTATAAGGTGCTTCAAATAAAATATCAGTTCCCATGACGATTCTTACTACATTGTGCACTTATGGCAGAGATTATGAGGATAACATCTTAGGTGATGACCTTAGACCTTCATAACACCATTCAGTGGTGACGAGGTCTGATCTCAGACACCATAATGAGATGACCTCAGACCCTTAGCATCATTAATTTGGTGAGATTAATTATGAGGATAACATCTTAGGTGATGACCTCAGACCTTCATAACACCATTCAGTGGTGACAAGGTCTGAGATCAGACACTATAATGAGATGACATTAGACCCTTAACATCATTAATTTGGTGAGATTGATTATGAGGATAACATCTTAGGTGATGACCTCAGACCTTCATAACACCATTCAGTGGTGACAAGGTCTGAGCTCAGACACTATAATGAGATGACCTCAAACCCTTAACATCATTAATTTGGTGAGATTAATTATGAGGATAACATCTTAGGTAGTGACCTCAAACCTTCATAACACCATTCAGTGGTGACGAGGTCTGAGCTCAGACACTATAATGAGATGACCTCAGACCCTTAACATCATTAATTTGGTGAGATTAATTATGAGCATAACATCTTAGGTGATGACCTCAGACCTTCATAACACCATTCAGTGGTGACAAGGTCTGAGCTCAGACACTATAATGAGATGACCTCAGACCCTTAACATCATTAATTTGGTGAGATTGATTATGAGGATAACATCTTAGGTGATGACCTCAGACCTTCATAACACCATTCAGTGGTGACGAGGTCTGAGCTCAAACACTATAATGAGATGACCTCAGACCCTTAACGTCATTAATTTGGTGAGATTAATTATGAGGATAACATCTTAGGTGGTGACCTCAGACCTTCATAACACCATTCAGTGGTGATAAGGTCTGAGCTCAGACACTATAATGAGATGACCTCAGACCCTTAACATCATTAATTTGGTGAGATTGATTATGAGGATAACATCTTAGGTGGTGACCTCAGACCTTCATAATACCATTCAGTGGTGACAAGGTCTGAGCTTAGACACTATAATGAGATGACCGCATACCCTTAACATCATTAATTTGGTGAGATTGATTATGAGGATAACATCTTAGGTGATGACCTCAGACCTTCATAACACCATACAGTGGTGACTAGCTGATCTCAGGCACTATAATAAGATGACCTCAGACCCTTAACATCATTAATTTGGTGAGATTAATTATGAGGATAACATCTTAGGTGATGACCTCAGACCTTCATAACACCATTCAGTGGTGACGAGGTCTGATCTCAGACACCATAATGAGATGACCTCAGACCTTCGTAACACCATTCAGTGGTGTCGAGGTCTGAGGTCAGACTACTAATTTGGTTCAAGTAAACACCATTGCATAAACTTCAGAGCCAAGAGTATCACGACATACATTCAACAAAAGAAGATGATCCTCCTCAGAGAATGACACATTCAGGGATTGTAAATATTCAGAGGTTACAAAGATTTCAAAAATAAGAACCATGTTCATTCAGAAATTATAAATGTTCAGGGGTTACAAACAAGCTTCACAATGTCAGGGGTTACAAATAATATTCAGAAATTATCTCTAAGGGTTTGAGGTGGGAATGCTGGTGTCTTCAGCTTGGTTAGGCTGGGCGACATTAGTCACCTCGGCAACGTCATCATTGTGGTCTGCCCCTCCAACCTCAGTGCCGTCCAACGTTGCAGTCTTGGCAGGCGCAGCAACCTCCTCCTCAACCTCCTGAAGGGCCTGGGCAAGCTGGGGATTAGCAAAGCCAAGGCCTAAGAAATCCGAGGCTTTCAAAGTTCCAGCATCCTTCTCCTTGGCAGCAGCCCACTTGGTAGTAGCTTTGATACCTCTCTCGAGGTATTCAAAACCAAAGCCCATGAACTCATCAGAAGTTTTGTACTCAACTATTATCCCCTCAGAGGTGTCATCGAGGGCTGCCTTCACGGTCGAGCTGACCTTCTGCTGCAGACTGTCATCCTTGGCCTTCAGAGCCGCAACATGGTCCTTCTTAAGCTGAGAGACCTCCTTCTCCATCCCCTTCACCATCTTGTCAGACTCACCTAGCTCAGACTTCAGGCGGTCAATTTCTGCGTTTAAAGTACTTTGGACCATCTCGGCCTATTGACCCTTCTGGATGAGGTGCAACTTCCTCAGAGTCCAGTTGGAGAGGTGGTGCATAGCTGTCAGGCCCTACAAATTTTATGATCATGAGTAAGTCAGAGACAAATTAGAGGTTACCCTCGGAAATTACAAAGAAATATGAGGTCATACATGAATAGATCTGTGGATGCCGAACTCAATCAGCAAGGGAGTATCCAATGACCAGAAGAAATGCTTATCGACCTTGGTCATCGTAGAGCCGAAAGTATTTAGGGCCTGGAGACTGTGGCCGACGATACTGTCAGTAATCTTTAATTGCTCTAAACGAGCCGACAAAGCGTCTGCTGAAGAGATTGGGATGGTCGTATCAGCACTCTTTTTCTTTTGCCTATGATCCTCAGAGGCATGATCAGTTGAAGCCCTCTTCTTCGTGGCTTGGGGCTTTGAGGTAGAGGGAGCTGGAGGAGGAGCATTAAAACCTGCCTTCTTTGTGAGCCTCATCAAGCTAGGAGCAGCCATTTCCCAAAGCTCGTCTGAGATATTCTCTGGGTGCTCTGCAAAAATTAATAGATCTGAGTCAGAGAATCAGATATGAAGAAACTCGGAGGTTTAACTTGGAATAAAAAATGCTTACCAAACTCAATAAGGGGACTTCCACCTAGACCTGCCTCAGAGAGGTAGTGGGGGGTCATCAAATGCTCGAACCTAACAAGCAGATCATGTATCCCTTGATCTTGAAAGGTTTCACCTTCTGAAGGTTTTACAGGCTCAGACCAGGGTCGGTCCTCGCAGACATTGTGACTTTACCCCATCTCAAGGGTATCCTCGGCTCTAGAATAGACGAGGGTACACATGGGCTAAATTCCCATGATCCAGAAGCAAAAAAGTATTGAGGCTTCCAGTTGTGGTTGGAAGTCTGAGTTATTTGGAGCATCTTTTTCTCAGGCTTCCGAGCTACAAAATGATAGTAGCTCGGATGATTTTTGGCCGAGGAGGGAACATAACAACCAACAAAGACCTGAACTGGAAGGTCTGAATGGTGGACAACCCTCCATAAGACTATGGCCCCTATTATAACCCTCCAAGCATTGGGAGACAGTTGGGAAGGGGCCAAATTAATGAAGGCAAGGATGGACCTAATAATGGGATGAATGGGCAAACGAAATCCTAATTTGAACATCTGCTCGTACAAGCAGATCTCACCATCTCGGCCATTGTAGGCCCTCTCTTCCCTCAGAGGTCTCCTAAGCTTTATTGAGGGACTGATAGAGTACAGATATCTGAAGCAAAGAAGATCTACCTCAATAATAGTACTCTCGATCTCGGCCGCCTCAGAGACGTCGACATCGCTTTCAACCTCATCATCATTTAGCTCAACGTAGGCCGGAGCAAATATGGAGGGGTTACTTGAGAGCCTCTGAGCGAACTCGACACCTGTGACGACTGACAGAGGAATGGAGTCAAGTGGTGGAGGAATGGACACATTTGGCTCAATAATCTCAACCTCTGAGGAAGAGGCTGAGGTGCTCGAGTTATTATGGGATGAGGCTCGACAAGGGACCTCGGACTGATCAGGGGCCTGATCTTCCCGAGTTGTGAAGTCCATGACCTCCTAGAAGGAATCCACAAACATGGGGTCTGAGGTGGAAGACTCAGACTCGGACATCGGTAATTGATCGACAGGAACCTCTATCTGATTAAAAGGTTCCAAGGGGCCAGGATATATCACCTTCATAGGTGGTGGAAAGATGGGTCTAACAGGGAATTCTTGTGCCCTATGAGCCTCCTCCTGTGCTCTCTCTATTTGCCTAATTTTTTCTAAAGTTTTCTCTCTGAGGGAAGGGAATTCCTCAAGAAGTTGATAGAGGGGTCTGAGCATCAGAGGAAGAGACTACACTTCAAAGATCAAGTGAAAAACAAGATTGACCAAGGGAATAAATCTATTTAAAGATCAAACTACCCTAACCTAGCTAGAACAGTTCACCTGAAACTATGGTGGTCTCACCGGAAAGCTCAGAAAGTCACCGAAAAATACAAATAAAAAAGAAAAAGCAAAGAAAATGAATGGTGTTATGAAGGGAGGAATATACATGAGAATGAAACAATAAGGGAAGCGAAGAAAATTGAAGAAATCACCACCAAGGACCTCTGGAAGATAATCGTGAAGAGAACGCCTTTAGAGAGAGAAACACTTGGAATGCAATCGCGCAGAAGAGAGAATTGAGGAAGGAGGGAAAAATGAGGGTTCAAAACCCTTAAATATACAGGCAAGATTCCCAAGGCCCATCATTTCCTTGGGAGCCCCATAGGCGGCTGATAACACACGCTTGCCAAGCAAACCACATTTCAACATTGGACAAGTATCAAACCAATATTAGCTCATATTAGGAAGGCCACGGAGATGTGAAAATCCCACAGTCACCTGCTCTCACATGTAACTAAGGGCTGGGGGTGATTGATATGAGACACCAACCTCGGCCGAGATTATGGCCGACACCGGATAAGCCTTGGGCATATGACATCAGCCCTCGGCTATAGCAAGGTCAGCCCAGGCCGACACTACCACCAACCTCTCCAAAGGACATTGCACACATCATAAGTATCAGCAGCACTCTCGTACACCTGTGAATGGCAACCTCGGTCAGCTATAGGCCGAGCTCGTAAGAAGCCTTTCTACCAACAGCCTCATCAGGACATCAGTCGATGCTCCAAACATAAACCAGCTCAACCTCGAACAATGCCGACCCCTATCCATTGTCTCAGCTTGATATGAGCCAAGACCTTCATGGCCACCTCGGACTGAACGAGCGACTGAACTTTACCAACCTCGGCTCGTACCAGGCCGAGGTCATGATCAAGCACGATAGCTGAGCATCTGCTGACATTTGGATTAGGGCACGTGGACACAAATCAGTTATAACAAGATTATTCCCCACACGTGGGGAGAATATTTCATCATCATTCTCTACATGTGACAGTGACAGTGACAGATGGCTTCTCCATATTGGTGAGGCCAACACACACATGCACATTACATGTATGGGGGGTATATTACACCCCCTAGGTACTATATATAGAGATCATCCTCTACCTAGCAAAGGATCCGATTTTGGCAACCCTAGCTGAAACTCTGTTTAAATACATAGTAGAGAGAGAAAGCTTGAGAGATTGTATCTATGGCCATTAGTGCCTTCACATATTGATACACATCATACACTTGCACAGTGGACGTAGGCCTAATTGGCTGAACCACTTATACTTCGGTGTAAATCCTCTTCTCCTCATCTCCTTCTATTATGTGTGTATATACCCTATGCTGCCATTGTTAACGTTGAATTGAGCTCACAAACACCTTGAAGGGTGGTGTTATTACCAGCATCATCAACAATAATCATTTTTTTATAAAGATATAGAAGCCAAATATTTATAATGCTTAGGGAGTGTAGTGTACCCCCAATCATGTAATAAGCACGTGTGGAATGTTCCTAGCCAATGAGGAAGAGCCAGTTGTCTCTATCACATGTAGGTCATGATGATCAAATATTCCTTCACGTGTGAGGGCGATGTTGTTATAACGGTTTTGGTCCACGTTGGATCTACAGCCCAAGCGCACACTCTCATGTGTCTCCTAATGCATGCACCCTACTAGCTATCAGCCCTCGGTCGACCATCATGGCCGAGGTTGAATTGTTGATATATAAACCACTGAGGAAATAACACATGTCATGTTGGGCAGTCGGACTGTCTTTATCGGATCTATATTTCATTGGATTAATGTGGTAAGTCATATTAAATATAAATTCAAAGCCGAGGCCGAGACCCCCTGCGTTGAGCTATCAGCCGAGTTAGGCCTGGCTGAGTCATAATTCCTCAATTCTGGACGGGTTGGTGATGGACGGCCTTGGCCTAGGTGGTGTGATCTTGTACTAGACTATACTTAGCATATCAATTATTAACTTCATGAATTAAACTTTAACCCATGAGCACATGCGCTTCCCTTGTTCTTTTGATTTGGTTTAAGATTTTTATAACTCGATAATCTTTTGTTGCATTGTATATACTTACACCTAGTGAGCTTTGTTCTTTTCTTCGTTTGTGAGTGTTATACACTACTCTTTCCTCCTTGAAAACATTACAGTCGTCGGTAATCTCACTCTAATTTCATTGATAGTTCTTTATTTGAGTTCATACTTGAAATGTGTTACTTGAGCATGATTCTCAAAGGTATTTTGACTCGAGAATTGCGTAAACTTTAGGAAAATATCATAGGCCATCTTTATTATATCACCAATTTGACCTTTACGTCACCTTATATATTTCCCTAGTCAACCCTTTGAGTCTTAATATAGCCTCTCGCTTCATTACCCAAATCCCATAACCAACTTCACATTGGAGTTATAATCCATACTTATTACCTTCCATACCTTTGTTTGGAATGATACTCAGAATTGAATGATGTTATTTTCTTGTGGTTGCAATTAGGCATATGAGAGTGAGAAAAGTGAAGGAAAAAAATGTAGCGAAAAAAAAAGAGAAAAGAAAAAAATAAAAAGAAAAAGAAAACATGAGAAAAGGAAGAAAAAAAAATAAAGAGAAAGTTTGTTCATGATGTTTATAGCATTCAATAATTCTTGTCGCTCTCCAATTTCATATCTAATGCTTGTTATGGAAATCATTTTTAAATTTTGAAATTGCCCACTATTTTCTATTTTCCCAAGTTTTTCATTTTCAAACAACGTTAAATCCATACATATTCCTTTTATTGTGTACCCTTGACCCCCAACCTACATTACAACCCTATAAAAGTCCTATGTGATCCTAGGTTAAATTCAATTCGAAAGTCGTAACAATTATGATAATCTATGAAAATACATTTTGCCTCCATTAATGAGCATTATTTTTCATTAAGATTATAATTTTTCATTTTATATATAGCGTTCTTCATTAGTGACATATGCGCGGCCTAGTTTCCATTTACATTTACTCTTTATGCCCGCATGTCTCGTGTATTACCTCCCTTTTCATAGTTATTTCATTTGTTGAGTGTAATAATCGGTGAGGATTGAAATTATGAACGCTTTAATGCTTATCCGATTTATATAAGTTTTTTCATAATCATACTTTGCATGTGCTCGCTCCCCTACCACTTTTAAGGTATTAATTCTATGAAGTCTATAATGTTAATAACAACGAACTTTTGGGTGAATTCGTTTACTATGCTAATAACGTGTTGGAAATCTTTTTAGCTATTGTTGGGCTTTTCGCATGTGGTTGGGCATATATTTTGAAGAAACCATATGATGCTTGTGGGTTTCATCCCTGAAAACCCTCATGAGACAACACTCGTCCACTAGGGTAACCTAGGGGTTTAACGGCTTATTGCATATGCTAAATGCAATCGCTCGCCCACGAAAGTGGCTTTTATCTTTTTTTTGTATATATCTCTTGTGTTTTATTTTACTTATAGTTCTTTTTGCTTCCTATTTCATTGCTAGGGACTATCAATGTGTAAGTTATGGGGTGTGATTTGGCACGAATATTGCATTTAGTCACCCTTTATTCTTATGCATTTTAGCCCCCTCGGATACCTTAATTCCTATTTTTATGCTCGTTAACCAGAAAACCTTTTTTTTACATGTTAACATGCTATATGAGGTATAATAGAGCTTTTGTAGGTATTACGGTGCTTAGTGTGAAGTTCAGTAGCATTTGGGGAAAATTCCGTCGACAATCGCACGTGCAAGGGCATTTTAGTAATTTTATCTTCTGTGTATCTCACCCAATGTCTTCACAAAATTTGAAGCCCTCTCTGTCACCTTCGCGTGGTCGTAAATGGTGTGCGAATCTGAATCCTAATGAAGAAGTTATGACTTTTTTCGCGGAAGGGAAGTAAAAGCAAACCAAAAACAGAGGAAGGATCTAAATGTAGCAGGTCTGAATCGATTCAGCAGAGGGCCGAATCGATTCGAATGAAGACAGTAGCCCAGATTTCATTTATGAATTTATTTGGACATATGCTAAATCAATTCTCTTTTCAAGTAACTTCGAAGATTTTCCTTTCCGAATCGATTCAGTTTGGCACCCGAATCTATCTTTTTTAGTTTATTTTAGGGTTTGGGGATTTGTTGTGGAGCTAACCCCTCTCCTCATTTTCTCTTCAGGTTTTGACCCATTTAATGTCTTACTCTTCATTATCTCTTTCCTCTGTTTGTGCTTTATTTCCATTATGTATTTACTTTCCTGGCCTAGATAATTAGTTGTAGTTCATTTAGTTCTTGTTTGCTTTTGTTAATTAATGGTTTTAATTACTTTATTCATGTCTAGTCCTTAGTTTAAAGGGTTGGGCTCATGTGTCCATCATTAATGGGTCTTGAGATCCGAAAGTTAAGTTTTGTGTAAAATCGCATTTAATTGAAACTTCGTGTATTAAAGTTGGAATATTATGCATTTAACTTTCTTTGTCACGCAATTTAAGTGTTTAAAGTGATATTTTGAATTTAATCCACGTGTGACCATTTTTTATTAAATGTTTTATTTCTCATTTTTGGATTAAATTCCTTCATGTGTAATGTTTATAATTAATTGAATATGCTGGGTTAGAATCTTATAAACCGAAATTCTAATTATGCATTGTTTAGCCCATGGCGGGGATATGACCCTAACTCTCGTTTTATTAATTCTTGTTTAGTTTTAACTTCTTATTTTTCCTTTTTTCCCGTTTAAAACCATTCACCTTTTACACTTTTATTCCTGAAGTAATAAATTGATTACAATTTGTCCTACATCTCCTGTGAATTTTCAATACCCGGACTGGCTGCTATACTCCATTTGTCGAGTGTAGTCATAGTTTGGGTTTTTTTGTATGGCATCGATGAACTAAAAACAACGATAGTTTCCAAACATGAACACACGGTTCGCGCCTGATCACTCTGCCGAAATGCTAGGTCGGCATGCCTCCCAAATTTTCACGCAGTTTCATCTTTTAAAAAACATGACCCTGTACATGAGCCTAGCAACAAGTCAAACCATGTTTTATATATTTTTCCAACCCAATTTTTCCCAGGCTCGAGTCCCGTTAGTCATTTCTTTTGCATTAAGTAAACCTAACACAAGTGAAAATAATAATAATAATAATAATAATAATAATAATAATAATAATAATAATAATAATAATAATAATAATAATAATAATAATAATAATAATAATAATAATAATAATAATAATAATAATGCTAAGACTCTTCGCTCGGTTTTCCCTCTTTCCTTACAAAAAGTGTCAAAAATATTCCCCTCCCCCTTTCTAAAATACCAAAAAACATTTTTTCTCCTATTATCAAAAAAGAAATACCAAAAAAAAATTTATCCTTCCCTAAAAAATATCAAAAACATTTTACTTTTTTTCTAAAAGATTCTTCCCTTTGTCTTTCAAAAATAAACCCGAATCACTTTCCTTCTCAGGTCGATCGCATACCCGACCTTTTACCTACTCCCTATTGGCTTCGATCTTCCGTCAAAATGCCCCGAAGCCCCGTCAATTCTCATGCTGCTTCCGAGTCCGGAATCCACTCTCACCCACTCTCCATGAGAATGCATACCAAGTACCAAATATGTAACCTGATTTGATGATGGTTCTATTCTAACTTACTACTAAGATTGACAACCTTCAAACCGAGGTTCAAGAGATGCAGCAAAATCGAGTCCCTATCCCCGAAGAGTCCGAGGTCCTCTTTCCTCCCGCCATGGATTCACCTGCACCTGAGCCTATTTGTGTCCCGAAAGAGTATCGGCACGCTCCATGTGCCCCTCTTGCTAATGGGTCGGCACCATCTCAACTCCCTATGCCGAATCTTGCCCAACCAGGGGCTAACCTCCCAGTACCTGTTGATCCGAAGGAATAAGAGGTTAACAAGGTCAAGGAGAACCTTAGGCTGTTGACCAAGAAGGTTGACCAAGTCTGAATCTCCGAAAACTATATGGATTACACACATATGTTTCCCTACCCTACAGCGAGGCTGTTGAAAAAGTATAAGATGCCCAATATTGAGAAGTTCGAGGGTAGAGGCCCCCCAATTGATCATCTCCAAAGTTACCACCGATACATGACTCTCATAGGTGCCTCCGAGGAAATAATGGCCCAAATGTTCCAACAGAATTTAAAGGACAACGTTCTTCGTTGGTTCTTATCCCTCGAAGAATTCAGAATTCGTAGCTGGAAGGATGTTGCCCGTGAATTCATGTCACGGTATAAGTACAACGAGGAGTTAGAGGTTACATGCCGTGATTTAGAACTTCTCAAATATAACCCCAGAGAAACTGTCAGTAATTTCATAGCAGGGTGGAGGGAGAAAGCGTTCTCCATAACCAATCGGCCTTCCGAAGAGGAGCAAGTCAGTATTGTGAAGAAAAACTTCTTACCCCATGTCTAAGCGATGATGGGAGGACAGTATTACCCCCATTTTCAAGCCCTCTGGGAAGAAGGAGTGGACATCGAAGAAAGTCATGCCAAGACAGAAGCTGAGCCAAAGAATGTATCCAGACATTTCATTCCAAGAAAGTATGAGAAGGTTGCCAATACTACATTTTCAACCATCAATAACACTTATCAGCTTGCCACTTCATGGGCACTATAAAGTTGCATCAACCCAGTCAGAAAAAAATACACCGAGCTTCATTCTCCCCTCTCCAAAGTCTACCAAGTCCTTTTGAGCCAAAATCTAATCAAGCCATTGGACCCTCGTCCATTACCAAACCCACTTCCCAAAAATTCCAAACCCGATGCCCATTGTGATTTCCTTCAAAATGTCAGTCATACCATTGATCATTGTTTCCATCTCCAAAATGTAATTCAATATCTAATTAACCGGGGTATCATAGCCCCACTAACCAATCCTAAACCAAACACCACTCACAATCCACTCCCAAATCATGCAAATGCTATCTCCCTAGAAAATGACCCAGAATTAGACCCATCTACCCAAATTGTACCTAGTAAATCACCCATTATACCCGTATATTCACCCAAAACCATTAAATTTTATCCATATTTTCTCCTACACCCTACCTATTTTTCCGATTATGCCCTGTCGCTTCTTACAAGAGCATGTATTATCATCCATACCCATTTCGAAGGGAAAAAAGAGGGGACGACCCCTCTGATGATGAGGACGACCCTGAGCTCCCACCGAGAGACGACCACGGCCCTGTCAAGAGGCTCAATATGATCTCGCTCGGAGTGGGAATGATCTCCGGGGGACTTGCGGGAGGAGGGTCTGAGGTCGCCGACAGGAAGGCCCATGTGGCTGAAGCAAAGGCATTGACGAAGACGGTGCACGCAACCTCCCTGGAGGTCAAGTCAGAAAAGAGGAAGAAGGTTGATATGGACACACTGATAGTAGGGTTTTCAAGGTTGGACTTCCAAGGCCTCTTATCCCCACACGATGATCCTCTCGTCATCACTACTAGGGTGCACGGATGCGAGGTGCCGAGGATCTTGGTAGATGGGGGTAGCTCTGCAGATGTCATGTTCTGGCCATGCTTCAAGGCCTTGGGTCTCAGCCGTGCTAGACTCATCCCCTACCATCATCCACTGATTGGGTTCAGTGGGGAAAGGGTTCACCCCCTTGGGGTATATGAGGCCGACGTGAGGATGGGAGACGAGTGGCCGAGATGGCTCACCAAAAAGGTCAGTTTCTTTGTGATGGATGAGCAGGTGTTTTCGGCCTATAACATCATACTGGGGAGAGTGGCCCTCAAGGGGTTTGAAGCCGTGCCGTCTACGGTCCACCAGATGATCAAATTTCCAACCCCTTACGGGGTGGGGGAAGTTCAAGGAGACCAGACGACGGCAAGAGAATGTTACTACAACTCCGCTGAAGAGAGGGAGGCACACAAGAGGGTTACAACCACTTATAATATTGATGCCCTAGACCCCAGAGATGAAACGAAGCTGAAAAAAGGAGAGGCTGCGGAAGAGGTAGAATCCATCATCCTCGATGAGGATGACACGGAAAAAACCGTCCAAGTTGGCAAGTCTCTGAAGCCCAAAATCAAGGAAGACCTCATTAAACTGCTGAGGAGAAGGCGAAGTGTCTTCGCCTAGAGTCATGTAGATATGCCAGGGATTGACCCTGAAATCATGTGCCACGAGCTCAATGTGGTAGAAGGAGTGAAGCCGGTGAAGCAGAAGAGGAGAATTTACTCCAGAGAAAAATATGAGGTCATCAGGGACGAGGTCAAAAAATTAAAAGACGCTGAATTTATCAGAGAGGTCATCTACCCTGAATGGCTGTCCAATGCAGTCATTGTCCCAAAGGCCAATGGGAAGTGGCGGATATGTGTGGACTTCACAGACCTCAACAAGAACTTCCCCAAAGATAGCTTCCCTCTCCCCCGCATTGACCAGATGGTAGACGCTACTGCAGGCCACGAGCTCATGAGTTTTATGGATGCCTACTCAGGATACAACCAGATCTTCATGAACCCTGAAGACTCGGAGAGGACTGCCTTCATCACTGACAAGGGTACATACTGCTATAGGGTCTGCCCTTCGGTCTAAAAAACGCGGGGGCAACGTACCAGCGCCTCGTAAATAAAATGTTCGAAGACCAAATTGGGAAGTCTATGGAGGTCTACGTGGATGACATGCTGACCAAGAGTTTGAAAGCAGAGGATCATGTGGCAGACCTGGAGAGGACCTTTAATACGATGGACAAGTACCAGATGAAGCTTAATCCGGCCAAGTGTGTCTTCGGGGTCGGAGCGGGGAAGTTCTTGGGGTTCATTGTCAATCAAAGAGGCATCGAGGCCAATCCTGAAAAGATAAAGGCCCTTATTGAGATGAAGACCCCCAAGTCCATCAAAGACGTTCAGAGGCTCACAGGGAGAGTGGCTGCCTTGAACAGATTTGTGTCGAGGGCTACAGACAGGTGTCTACCATTTTTCAAGATCCTCAGGAAGGCCTTTGAATGGAGTGAAGAGTGTGATGAGGCTTTCAAGGAGCTAAAATCATACTTAGGGTCTCCCTTGCTGCTGTCACGACCCGTGCAGGGTGAACGACTTTACGTGTACCTCGCCGTCTCAGAGTCTGCCATCAGCGCAGCCATTATGAGAGACGAGGATGGTATACAGAAGCCTGTATACTTTAACAGCAAGGCACTCCAGGGGGCAGAGCAAAGATATCCGAGGATGGAAAAGTTGGCCTACGCCTTGATCCATGCCTCAAGGAAGATGAAACCGTACTTCCAGTCCCATACTATGGTCATCCTTACTGACTCTCCTCTTAGGCAGGTCCTACACAAGCCTGAAAAATCAGGAAGGCTAATGACCTGGGCTATAGAGCTGGGGGAGTTCGATATTGTGTATCAGCCTAAGACAACCATTAAGGGGCAGGCATTGGCAGACTTCGTGGCTGAGTTCACCTGGGAAGATGATGAGGCCGAGGGTGAGACCCTCGGGAAGATGGATACAGAAGACAGACCCGCAGACACACCCGCAGATAGGGCTGAGATGAGCACCGCAAGAAGGAAAGCGACTGAAAACGAAGAGGGTAGATACATCTTTAGACAGGGGTCCCTCTCTGAGGGAAATTTTTCTGAAGGAGAGACTCCGTGGAGCCTCTTCGTTGATGGGTCCTCCTGTGATAGCGGAAGTGGTGCTGGACTGATACTGTCAGCACCCGATGGCACAGACGTCGAGTACGCCCTAAGGTTCAACTTCAAAGCCTCCAACAATGAGGCTGAATATGAGGCCTTATTAGCAGGCCTCTCCTTGGCCAAGTCTCTTAGCGTCGGCCAGATTTTGGTCCATAGTGATTCAAGACTAGTCGTGAATCAGTAACTAGGAGCCTACGAGGCTAAGGACGAAAGGATGGCTAGGTACCTCGAGAAGGTGAGGTCATTACTGAAGGGCTTCAGAGAAGTGAAATTAAGGAGGGTACCTAGGCTTGATAATGGCCGCGCTGATGCCCTTGCTAGGCTGGCCTCGGCAACAAGAACAGACATCAGGAGGACGGTCCCAGTAGAAATTTTGCTCCAACCGACTATTGAGGACACTGAGGGAACACCTAGCAATTGCCTAAGTGTTTCCCAAGAAGCTTCGTGGATGGACCCCCTTATCAGATACATTAAAAAGGGTGAGATGCCAGAAGCAAGGCAAGAAAGGAAGAAGCTGAGGTACAGGGCGGCAAAATTCATTGTCATCGGAGACACCTTGTACAAAAAGGGGTTTCTGCTCCCCTTACTTAGGTGTGTGCATCCCTCAGAAGTCCCTTCCATTTTGCAAGATGTGCATGAAGGGTCGTGCTCAAGCCACATTGGGGGTAGATCCCGAGCGAAGAGGGTAATCACCCAGGGGTACTGGTGGCCGACCTTGGGGAAAGACGCAGCAGCATACGTAAAAAAGTGCGACAAATGTCAAATATTTGCCACCATCCCTCACCAACCCCATCAGCCTCTTACCTCCATCACATCCCCATGACCGTTTGCAGTGTGGGGGATTAACCTGGTAGGACCCTTGCCTAGGGCCGTCAATAACTATCGGTTCCTCATCATAGCAATTAACTACTTCTCAAAGTGGGTAGAAGCCGAGCCAATGGTCATGATCACGGAGCAGAAGACCTTCCAGTTCATCTGGAAAAATGTGATATGCAGATATGGTCTACCCAACACCCTCATCTCGGATAACGGGACCCAGTTCAAGAATGCCTCTCTGCAGAAGTACTGTGAGAGGGTAAGTATCAAACAATTTTTCTCCACCCCAGGCCGACCTCAGGCCAATGGGCAAACCGAAGTTACGAATAGGACAATCTTAGATGGGATTAAGAAGAGGCTTGAGGAGGCAAAAGGGAGATGGGTCGAGGAGTTATATGCCGTGCTATGGGCATACAGGACGACAGTGAGGACCTCCACCGGGGAGACCCCATTCATGCTAGCATATGGATCAGAAGCCGTCATCCCCACCGAGATTGAGTTCCCTACGCATAAAGTTCAAATGTACGACCCCCAGGGAAATACGGAAGAGAGGAGACTTGACCTGGACTTGATTGAGGAAAGAAGGGAGGATGCCGAGATAAGGCAGGCTTACTACCAACAGAGGACCGCAAGGTTCTATAATCAGAGGGTGAAACAGAGGCCCATCGCAGTGGGGGACTTGGTCCTCAAGAAGACTTGGCAAAAGCCCAACAAGCTTCACCCTAATTGGCATGGCCCATATAGGGTCATCGATGAAGTCATCCCTGGGACCTACAGGCTAGAAAACCTAGAGGGGGAACCTTTTTCAAATCCCTGGAATGCAGATCATTTGAAGAAATACTATCAGTAGTGTTGTAAGGTCTTGAAAGGCCATAATTGTAATGAGAGTTGCTCCAACAGAACACTCGGAAAATTAATGAGAAATATCAGTGCTTCCTTCATCCTGTTGTCAGTCCTAGCATGAATGGAAACATCTACAGAAATCCATTAATTTTTAAAGTTGATCCCTCGGCTATAATGGGGACCAGTGGAGGGGACGACCCCACCACTGTCCTCAAGAAAGACGAGGGAAGACTTTAAAAACCATTAAATTGGTTATTTGAACCCTCGGCTATAATGGGGACCAGTGGAGGGGACGACCCCACCACTGTCCTCAAGAAAGACGAGGGAAGACATTAAAAACCATTAAATTGGAAAGTTTGAACCCTCGGCTATAATGAGGACCAGTGGAGGGGACGACCCCACCACTGTTCTCAAGAAAGGCGAGGTAAGACTTTAAAAACCATTAAATTGGTTATTTGAACCCTCGGCTATAATGAGGACCAGTGGAGTGGACGACCCCACCACTGTTCTCAAGAAAGGCGAGGGTAGACTTTAAAAACCATTAAATTGGTTATTTGAACCCTCGGCTATATTAAGGACCAGTGGAGGGGACGACCCCACCACTGTTCTCAAGAAAGACGAGGGTAGACTTTATTTAAAACCATTAAATTGGTTATTTGAACCCTCGGCTATAATGAGGACCAGTGGAGGGGACGACCCCACCACTGTTCTCAAGAAAGACGAGGGTAGACTTTATTTAAAAACCATTAATTTGGTTACTTGAACCCTCGGCTATAATGAGGCCACATGAGGGGAAGACCCCACAGTGGTCCTCAAGAAAGATGAAGGAGTGGTTAGTAGCAAATTAGCAAGGAACAAACCATAACAGAATTAAATATGGAAGACAGCAGTTATGGGAGATAGTTGAAGAAAAGACTGGTATTAATAAAACATAAGTATCAAGTGTTTTTACAAGGCCTTTGAACATAAATACAAAAATGAGGGTATAGGCTACAGATAGCCACCCTAAGGAACGACATCAGAAGGCAGAGCCTCAACATCAATCGATGGGGTCTCTTCAGCAATCATGACTGGCCGATCATCAGACGTGCCGACCCCCTCAACATGAACTTGGGACTCCACTTGCGACAGGGCTTCAGCAATCAAGGGATCATCCAGCTGAACCACCTCAAGAGATGGGCGGATGGATGATACTGTGTCGGCAAACTTTAGGACGACCCACCGACAGGCCGTCCAAATCCCCCTCTCAAGATATTCAAGGCCGAAGCCCTGGAATTCGTCAGAGACCTTGTAAGCCTCAACAGCATCAGCCTCGGCTTTTTGGACAGCTGCTTCAAGGTCAGTCTTGTGCTTGGCCTCCATATTGGTTAAAGCCTCGTCCTTGCCCTTGATCAACAAGTCCTTAGCCTGCAGATCGGCATCATGTTGCTTCGTCAGCTCATCAAGGACTCTAGCGTGCTCAGTCCTTGTGCTCTCCAGCTCGGCCCTAGCAGTGTCCAACTCTGTCCGTAGGTCAGCCTCTTGTTGAATGGCCCTCTCAGCTTCATGGAATTTCTGTTGGTTCTCAGCCATCCACTTGGTGGCTGAGGTGAGGGCACAGACAGACTGTAAAAAAAAAATGAAGAAATATCAAGGGGGCCGAGTGAACAGTTAGTGAAATTAAAGAAGGTCAAGACCAATACCTGAGCAAGGGAGTGCAGACCGTAGTCGTACACTTTGGCTGGTGGCATCTTTGCCAAGAACTCGAAGTCAGAGGCCGACGGTGCAGAGAACATCGAGGCCTTAGCTGCCCTCAGGTTGGCAATAAGAGATGAGGGGTCGGCCCTCAGATGGGACAGATTTTGAGACCAGAAGGCCCCCATGCTGGACGAGGAGGTCATCCCCTCAGAGGCTTCGACCCTTGCCCTCGTCCTGGGATCAGGCCGATGCTCAACAGGAGCCTCAGGCTCCTTCCTTTTGCGGCTATCGGCTGTCGGCTCAACAACCGTCGGCCCTGAGGCCCTTGTCTTCTTGGGAGCTTGCTGAGGCTCCTTACCCTTCTTCTTTGACAGACCAGCAAGTAGGCTTGGAGCAGTCATATCCCAGAGGTAATCTGACACACCTGCAGGACGACCTGAAAAGGATACGATGCATCAGAAATACAGAGATAAACGGGAAACACTTCAAAAAAGTAAAAAATAGAAGACGTGCTGTATCACTCACATAGTTCTGTCAGAGGGCCGACCCTCAAACCAGCTTCTTTGAGGTACCGGGGGGTCATCAAATCTTCGAACTTTGGGATCTCACCCCCTCTCCCTCGTCCCCTCAGATACTCAACAATATCCCTTTCCTCCAAGCTAAGTCCGGGGTCTGACCTAGCTTTCATTGAGGGATTAGACCATTTGTTAGGGACCCTCGGACCGTCGGCAGAAGGGGACGCCTCGGCAGAGCTCTCCCATGCCCCAGATATGAAGAAGAACCTCTTTTTCCAATCATGATTGGAAGTTTGAGCCACGTGGAGCAGCTTCTTCTCAGACCTTCTCGCCCCTAGATGATAGTATCCGGGCTGTTTAGATGAAGAGGTGATATTGTAGCAGGCCAAGAACACGTCGGACGAGGGCTCATCAGTGAAAGAATTTTTCCACAAAGAGATATACCCCAGAATCGTCCTCCAAGAGTTGGGTGGAAGTTGCGAGGGGGAGACGCCCAAAGCCGACAGAATATCTACAATAGCAGGATGGAAAGGAAGTCTGACACCTACTTTGAACATTTGCTCTTAGACTGCAACCTCTCCCTCTTCACCCTCAAAAACCCTCTCAGCCTCAGAGGGAACCCTCATAGTTACCCCAGAGGGCACTCCATAAATATGCCTCCATATCAGAAGGTCCTTATCCCTAACAGAGGAGATAAAAGACGAGGCATGGGAGGTATCAACCTCATCATCTGTATCGTCGTCCTCGTCCTCACCCCCTTCCCCCTCATCACCTACAGGAGGACCCTGAGGAAAAGCCACTTGGAAGGCATTGGGGGATAGGGTTGTCACAGGGACAGCCTCAGAGGGGATCGTACCCTCGGCCTCTCGGGGAGGGCTAAGATCAGACGTGTCCCTTCTACCCGACGTCCCGGCACCTGTTGGAGAGAAGGTTCTCTCGTCCATTTCACTTGGTTTGGGAGTGTCGGCTGGACGAGACGACGACCCGCAAGACTCAGAGGGTTCAGATGGTCTTACGGTGGCAAGAGGAATGGGAAAGATGGGTCGTACCCAATTAGGGTCGGCCCCTCGTCTCCTCTCTTCCTCTTCCTCTTCCTCTATTCGTCGGATCTCGGCAAAGAGTTTTTCTCTCAAGGGTGGGAATTCAGACACTAGGTTGTAAAGCCTCCTAAGCATTAAAGGGAAGACTCTACACTTGGAGAAATTACACTACACTTGACTAATTTAGCTACAAACAAGTGGGGAGTTGACCAGGTTTGACTTTTGGATTGAACAAAGAACTTAAAGGTTTTCGTCAAGAATGATCCAAGAATCAGTTACCGGAGAAGACACCGAAAAAAGCTAAGGGGAACTCGAAGCTGATGTAACCCTATGACCCTAAAAAACAAACAGAATTGAAGACAAAGGAAAGCTCTTAATGAAGGAGAATACCTGATAAAGAGGGAGAGTAACGCTGCTGAGACCTGACGAAACGAAGGCTGCAAATGGCGAAGCTTACTGGTTCTAGAGAGAGAATAGACTTGGGCGCGAAGAAGAAGAAGATGAAGAGAGAGAGTTTGAAAATCTCTTAAATACTTTGGTAATGAGTGGACCCATTTACCAAAGAAAGATATAATTAGGGCACAAGGCCCCAAGCGTACTGTGCAGCCGCCCTGCCTTGGAAACTGGAACAACAATGAGTATCTGCACAGGTGTCACTCACCTAACTGATCACACGTGTCTCGAATTCAGCAAATATCCCTCAGCCATCTCAATGACACCTATGGCTAAGGGCTGGGGGGTGATTGATATACCCGTTTATATCCTCGGCTTAGATGAGGATTACCTCCACAACGGATGACCCTAAGAGGGGCCGACCCTTCACCAGACCCCAGCTGGCCTCCACCAGGCATACACGACCCTACGAGGGGCCGACCCTCCACCAGGCTCCAGACGACCCTACGAGGGGCCGACCCTCCACCAGGCTCCAGACGACCCTACGAGGGGCCGACCCTTCCCCAGGCTCCGGACGACCCTACGAGGGTACGACAGTACGAGGCCAGAATCAAGCCAGACTCACTACCGGAAGAAACTTTGCACTCGGCCTCGTCTCATAGGCCGAGGGTGACATCATGACAGCGCGTGGTTCGGGACACGCGTGGAACAGTGCGCGTCAGACTCATATGACACGTGGCAGACCGTTATAACCGAATCACACCCTCACGTGAGGGAATATTATGTCATCATTTGGCATCTACAGGTGTCAACAGGGAATTGGTTAGATCATCATTCACATGCACCATGCTTACTTGGGGGGGGGGGGTACACTACACCCCCCAAGACCTATATATACTTGTCACCTACAACCCTACAGGGGATCGATCCATGAACAGTAGCCCTAGCTAAAACTCTACTTGTACACACACAGTAGAGAGAGAGAGGGTTATATGCATTGTATCCAAGGCCATTAGTGCCCATACTTAGTGGATCACACACTCACAGTGGATGTAGGCCAAATTGGCTGAACCACTATACATCATTGTCTAATTTCCTCTTATACTCATCCCCTTCTACACACTTACATATCTATATACTCATACATCTCTATGGCTGCCATGGCTGCTACTGCTTGAGCTCACTATCACTTATCTGGTGGTGCTAAATCTCAGCATCATCACTTGTAATATGGGTTTGCCTTATAAATCCCATTATCGAATTCTAAGTCATCAATATACCGACTTATTTTAACCTATTGCTTGGATGATCGTGGCTTCATAGTATCTGGGGGTATCCTCCTATCTCCACCAGAAATTGAAGTTCTTTGTCAAAGGGAGGGTCATCACCATCTTGGGCGAGGTTGATGATACCGATAATGCGAGAACTAGTAACCCGATACTAGAGATATAACAATGGGCCAATGATATGATTCTATTTGGTTTTCGAGTCGAACCACTTTTGTTCCCAACAGGGGATGATTTCAAAGATAGAGTCTATACAGAGCATAACCCTCAGGTAATGTCAACGTGATACAGATGCTCAAGAATATGCATTTCATGCCCAAACTGGAGTTGGGACGACGACAACAGGGAATACTGGAACCCATAATGCTGAATAAGTCCTTTGTTCCATGTGGCTTTGGTTATCAACCATCATCATAGGAATGCTATACCAGTATCGCTTGCTGAAATCTAACCCAACCCAGATGTTTATCCTATTTCTTCTTCTTATGTTATTCCTTATTCTGATCACAATGTAAATGAGGCCTCCTTCGATGAGGTTCTCAACGTTGTTTTTCCTAAGAATGAACTAAACGAATATTTTGGGTATCTTGTTGTGTCATACATTAATTGTCTTGATTCTAATCAAACTCTTGATGATGAAGATTTTGCAAATGAAAAATTCTTAACTGATCTAAATAAGGCTAATAATAAACAACATAACCGCGTTCAAATTAATGAAGATGAAATATTATTATTAGTCTCGGTTATAGTAGCTAACTGCGTGAGATTAGGATAGGGTCCACCCTTGACGAGCATGAGCATGCGCAACTCGAATAACTGAAGGAATTTATAGTCGTCTTCGTATAGTCCAATAAAAACCTGCCCAGCATCGATCCCAAGATCGCCCAATATGAGATTCTAACTCTCTCGAAATGCAAACCGATCAAACAGAAATTGTGAAAGCTCTGCACCGAATGGTCGCTCAAGATTAAGGAAGAGGTGGTCAAACAGTTGAACATTGGCTTCATCCGAGTGATCGAATATCCCACATGGTTAGCCAATAATATACTCGTGCCAAAATCAGGAGGAAAAGTCTGCATGTGCGTTGATTACTGAGATTTGAAAAAGGCATCTCCGAAAGATGATTACCCACTACCCAATATCAACATGATTATGAATAACACATCTAGTCAGGCTCTGAAGTCATTCGTTGATGGGTTTATCAGATACAATCAAATCAAGATGCACCCTGATCATCAAGAAAAATAGCATTCATCACCCCTGGGTAACCTTTTGTTACACGGTTATGCCATTCGGTCTCAAAAAATGTAGGGGATACCTACCAAAGGGTTTCCATAACCATATTGTACGATATGATTCACAAATAAGTCAAGGTCTATGTGGATGATATGATTATCTAGTTTAAAACTTGGGAAGGTCATGTTCCCGCTCTCCGAATGTTCTTCGAACGACTGTGACGATACCAAATGCGACTTAACCCATAGAAATGGGTTTTTGGCGTTAACAAAGGAAAATTTTTAGGATTCATGGTTAGCGAGAAGGGGATTGAAGCAGATCCTACCAAATTAAAAGCCATACTCAAGATGCTACCCCCAAATGGAGAAGGAAGTCAGAGAATTCTTGGGAAAATTATAGTAAATTAGTCGGTTCATCAGCCAGTTGACTTCTATTTGTGAAACCATCTTCAAAATCCTCTGAAAAGATTCTACCAAAGTCTGTAATGAAGATTGTAAGGAAGCCTTTGACCCAATCAAGTAATAGCTAACCCGACCTTTAGTACACATGCCACTGTAGCCTGGCCTCCCTCTACTCCTATAATTAAACGTAATAGACACCGCAACTGGGGCTTTGCTAGCCCAATACATTGAAGAATCCCACAAAGAGAGGGCCATCAACTATGTCAGTCAAAAATTAGGCAGGTACGAAGTTAACTACACTGCCTTAGAGAAAGCATGTATCACCCTTGTCTAGGTCACCCAAAAATTATAACACTACTTGCTCGCTTTTCCCATTAGACATGTGTCCCGAATGAATCCTATCAAATACCTACTCGAGAAACCTGCCCTGTTTAGACGGATGGCCCATATTTAATGCTTCTAGCCGAGTTTGATATTGTGTATGTCATGCAGAAAGCCATAAAAAGGAGAGCCATCTCTGACTATCTTATTGACTACCCTATGGAAGAAGCCGACGTCTAGATCTCTGAATTTCTAAATGAAGACATCCTTTGCACCTCTCAGGAAGACCTCTAGTGGAAAATATTCTTTGACGGCGCTACCAACAAGAAAGGATACAGCATTGGGATACTCCTAATAGCCCCTAATGATTCTCACACTCCCATTGCCATCATGCTAGATATTCCCTGCACCAATAAAATGACCGAATATGAGGCGTGTACAGTAGGCCTCAAAGTAGCCCTCATGAAAGGAATTCAATGCCTAGATGTTTATGGGGTTTTATCCCTCATCATCGACCAGGTCCTTAGAAAATGGAAAGTCGACGATGAAAAGCTCTTACCCTTCCACTCCCACTTAGAAGAGTTGGCCTCCCAGTTCTGAGATATCACCTTCCACTACTTGCCTCGAACAAGAAACAGCTTTGCCGATTCCTTATTACTTTAGCCTCCATGGTCAATATGCCCAAGGAATAATGATGGCCCCTTTCCTAATCCAAAAATAAACTAAACTAACCCACTGCTACCACATTCAACTCATCACAGAAAAGGACTCTGAAATTATCGAGTGTTGGTATTATAACATTTGGCATCTCCTCAAGCACGGTAGGTACCCCCATGATGTCACAAATATAGACCGAGTAACCCTTCGCAAACTGGTTGCCCAGTACATTGTCTGCGATAAAGCACTGTTCAAGAAATATTTTGATGTAACCCATTTACACTACATCATAAGGGCTGACATTGAAGAAATGATGCTAAAAATCCACACCAAGGAATGTAGACCCCACATGAATGGCCTTATGCTCGCTAAGACGATTATTCGACGTGGTTACTATTGGACTACCATAGTTCAATATTGTACCGCCTATGTTGAGAGAGACCTTAAATGTCAACAATTTTCCAATCTCTAACACCTGCCTCGGCGAGAATCATATAACATAACCTCTCCCTGGCCATTTTTCACATGGGGCATCGATATCATAAAGAAAGTTACACCCAAAGACTCCGATGAGCATGAGTTCATCCTGGTTTCCATTGATTACTTCATCAAATGGGTCAAAGCAGAGTCATACGCAGTGTTGAATGAGAAAAGCGTAGCTAAATTCGTTTGGAAGGACATCATCTGTCGATACGGGGTTCCCTGTGAATTAGTATCAGATAACGGGTTACATTTCGGGGCAAAAGTCATAGAATTGGTCGACGAGTATGGGATTCAGATACATAAATCTTCTCCTTATCGACCACAAACCAACGGTGCATTTGAAGTCGCCAATAAGAACCTCAAAGAAATCATCAACAAGATGATCGAGAGTTACCGAGATTGGGCCGATCGAATCCCTTATGCCCTCTGGGGATACCGCACTTCAATTTAAGCATCTATTAGGTCTACCCCTTACTCTCTAGTATACGATATGGAAGTAGTCTTACCCGTTAAACTAGAAATACCTTCACTACGCATCATACTTGAAAGCAAAGTTAACGAAGAAGACTATCATCAGAGCAGACTTGACGAGTTGTTGCTCTTGGACGAAAGGAGACTAAATAATCTATATCATATACAGGGGTACCATCTCCGGATAGAGCGATCATCCAATAAGAGAGTCAAGGACTGCGTGTCCAATAAGGGGACTTTGCCCTCAAAGAAATCATATATCCCGTTTGGGACCCCGAGGGAAATTCAAGACAAACTGTAGTGGCCCCTACATCATGAAGAAGATCCTATCTGGTGGCGCCGCTATGCTCGCTAACTTTGATAGAGAAGAGATGGACCATTGAGTCAACCCGGACCTCTCAAGAAATTTTACCCCTAGTTTAAAATCTCGGTGCGCTATGACTCCTCTCATATCCCTTCTATTCTTAAAAAAATATTCATTTTCCTCTACTTAGAACTACGTGGGGCCTTATCCTCTAAAAACCCTTTTTCTTTCAAAAAATAAAGCTCAAAAAATTTTCAAAAACTCCCAGATGTACGTAGGCAGTTCATACTCTTTACATGGGCACCACCCCCTTCTTTTTCAAAATGCTATTATTTTCTTATCTCCGAGAATGACAGTTCATTTTATCATTTACATGAACAAAAGGATTATGTATGCCTTAGAGATTGGTATAGATAATTTAAATGTAAAACACATAAGAGGCACAATAAAATAATTAAAATCCTTTTATTCCATTATAGGAATATTCAGTACGATTACACGAAATATCAGTGTAGGGAGTCAAACAACTACCCCTTCGCCAACCTAGTTGTCCTAAAAACAAAACCAAACCAAATTACTCCTAAAATAATCTAACCAAACCCTCCCAATTTATTCCCATAACCAAACACATAACTAGCTTCACAAAAGACCCTACCCGCAGCTACCTGAATATCCAGCTCCATCATCATCTACATCTTAAGGTCCCTAAAATTTCCCTGCTTGGATAGTATACCAAAGGCACTCCATGGAATGGTAATCCCGGAATAACCTAGGAAAAAACAATATGCCTCCCTCCATGGTGTCGAATATGCCATTTATGCCTTATCTCCTCGACCAACATCTTAGGCAATACCCTCCTCTACAGCCATTTCATGTAGTCTCTAGAAACATGCTAAACTCTGCCAACAGATTAGAAAAGATGGGCCGACGGTTGACGACCCTCCCATAAATAGCCCAACTGCATGCGCATTCCTTCCGTCAAATCCTCCGCAGGGAAGAAATCCAGAATACGAGAAGGCACAATCCGCTCTCATCCAACTTAATGCGGGAGCCGCCAGGGGAAATAGAAGGAGGTCTGTCGGAGGCCAACTAACCGAATATACATGTATTCCCCCAGTTCCAGGATGGGATGCAACTCCCCCGACTAGGGCACTAACCAGCTCAAAATCGAGCGTCGTGCTCCATAAACTAGTTTACCCAATTCTCAATGTTTGAGCCAAAGTTGATAAAATAGCGGGTGAAGGAATTCGATACAGTTACCAATGGGTATTCAAGGGGACCACCAAATGGAATATCTGAGACAGCCACATGAACATCATGACTGGGCTACCTCCCAGAAAATCAAAATGGTCTTCCCGCCAAGCATCTAGACCATTCAGGGTCTCTTTCGGTATTATCGCCACAAGATTGCGACGATGTGACATCCACGCAGTAATGGCAGCAAGTTGAAGGTCCATCAATAGGGCCCCGATCACCAATAGTAGCTTCGATGTTATGCCAAAGGCGATGGCTTCGGCATAGCCCACATCATTTACATCCCGTAGACGTACGGAGTACAGCTCAATTGGAAGGGAGATCATTCCTCCAGTGACCAATAATCGAGCAGCCGAGGGTGAGATATTGAGACATTCCGCCAACATTACCTGAGGAGACTGAGAGAATTTGGGCATGGGCGCTGCCACACTAGGATTTACCCCAAACATAGCAGAAAGATCCTCGTAAGTCGGGCAGACCTCATCCAAGCCAAAATGAAAAACATGATCCTTGGGGTACCAGAATTGTACCGTTGCGTCAGCATATTCCAGTCGATGGGCCGATTGTGCTATAAAGAAACCCTACGCAAGTTAAAGGCATCATAATCTACATTGTACGAACATATAGCCTCTAAATTCTCGAGATAAGAATTAAATTATGCACTTATGGGAATGGACATTTTGAAAATAACAAAACGCAGGCAAGAAATAAGCAAGAGAAGGAAAATATGGATGGGTGAAGAAAAACTTTGCACCTTACCCCCTTTTATACTTGAAAAACTTGCCTTAAGATAAGGATCCTGCAAAATATGGATGGAACCCTACCCCATCAAGCAGCTGAAGAAAGTGCAATCAAAGTCTTAGGGTGATTTGACTGGACTGACCTATCGATAGGCAGGATAAGGGGTATGCTAATCAACATCCCCTCATTTTTAAAATTTTCATTTTTCCTTTTTTGTCAAAATTAAAAACTCAGTTTCTATTCAGAATTTTTCTCTCCATATATTTTTAACTCATCCTGTTTCAAAATAAATTATTTTTGAATAATTCTGATCCTTTTTACGATCTCAGCAAATAAAGTAAAAAGTGCATGTAGATTAAGTCATTTAAAGCGAAGATAAATAAATAAAACCCCGTTCATTTCATATATATGTGTTGCCATCGTTACATCTCTTTTGCATAAAAAAATAAGAAGAAAAACAACGAGACTTGGCTCGATACCCACCCCCACAAAAAAACTCTCTCTCTCTGATCCTTCATCCCTGCGATGCACACGCTTCC
This sequence comes from Sambucus nigra, assembly GCA_949130495.1. Classification (NCBI taxonomy): domain Eukaryota; kingdom Viridiplantae; phylum Streptophyta; class Magnoliopsida; order Dipsacales; family Adoxaceae; genus Sambucus; species Sambucus nigra. The sequence goes on along the minus strand of OX422217.1, from coordinate 309,157,227 downwards.
TCAAAAATGAACTGAGGAGTCTCCGCTACCCGATCCAGATCCCCCTTCAGACGAGGAAGATGGCACAAAATAAGAAAGAATCGGGATCGAATCCCGGATATGAGCTGTCACGGAAGCCACCCAGTCCCGAATGTCCCTCAGCCAGGTAGTCTACATATGGACATGCTGTAAGAAAAATAAAAAGAGAAAATCATTCAATCTGAAGCGAAAGAAGAAATCTAAAAAATAAAAGGCAAAGGACAAAGTTATACCTTTGGTTGGAAGATATCCTCCATTAGCCCTAGCACCTTCAGGTCCATTGTGTTGGGGAGATGCTGCATACTTACCGACCATCCCCAAGTAGTGTGATGTTAAAAGATGGAGGAGAAAGTTGAAGAAGTGAAACCTCTGACGTCATCGTCGTCGTTACTGACGTCGATGCACCACCAGTGCTGTGGGAAAACCCCACTATCCAACTCGTGCCCATTCTTGAAGCCGTAGGAGTCGAAGGCATATTCACCATGTCGTAGATGCATGACAGAATCATCCCGTTCATCGCGAAATTAAGGTAGACATAAGTCGCCATCGTGTTCGTGTATAAAGGATAGAGCTCGCCAATCATCGTCTCCACCCGGGCCTCCCCTAAAATCTCTCGAACCCACTTCATATATATCGGGGGTATCACTGGTGGGACCGCCGCCTTGTCCTCTATAATCTGTCGGACTAATCTCTCTCCCAGATTCCAGGAGTAGCCAAACTCATGCGCCAATAGCCAGCTCATCTGCACATTCCCTCCATCACCCTCGCGTGTGGGATGGCCATCCCCTAAGGATAAAATGTCACCTACATTTTACCAGGATAAAGTCAATACTTACACAAAGTAATTGCCGAAGAAAAGGATTCAAAAGAGAGAAGAATAAATAACATGGTCACTCGTCAGGGAATTCAAGACCTGATACATTGTAGCCAAAGAGAGAGATCACTTCGACTGTCGGTTGGACTTCTGCCACCGATGCATTCGATAGAAGCCCCCCTCCGACTCATCATGCAAATAAATTTAATGGGCATTGATCCCAATCACCTCGTAGAACCACGTCTAAAAAAAGTACAAGAGTCGGCGAACAGATTAAATAAAAAAAGGAAATAAAAGAAAATGCATAAAGGAAAAAAGAAAAATACCTCCAAAAGATACGTGGATCCAGTAAAAGTCTATCGACAGCACCGACTGAAACCATCCAAAATGAATAAAGGGACTCTAAAGTCAGGCTCCCCCAGTCAAAGAGAGGAATATTCGAAAATACCCTCAAATATGGTAAAAACCATAAATGGACAATGTCATCGCTTGAAGCGACCAAAAATCCTCCCAACAGCAAAAGAATAAATAAACGATCCATCTGATGAACCTACAGCCCGTTGGTCTCGTTAAACTGATGACTCAGTAAAACCTCTCGAAGAAGAGATATACAGATTGAGTCCCTCTAGACTATCCATCCAACATCGCCCATCGCCACCTCCACCGCCGCTGGTGTCACACTTAGGGATCGGTACACCTTTTTTTGCATCCCCTCATAGTCTATCCCCAAAATAGCTATTTTACATCAATGGGAGTCACTATCATCTCCCCAAAACCTAAATGTATGGTGTAGGTTGTATCCGATTACCTCTCCCCCAGAGTACATAGAACGATCGTTGAGCGGAGCGTCTCATCCAATCTAAATGTCAGACAACTGAAACCAACAGAAGAAATCATCCAACACATCACTCCAAAACGGTGCTCCCACACATCTCTAAACCTCTTCATCCCCTGTGAAAGAATACTTGGCGCAGAAATATCAGTCTGTCAAAATAAAAGAGAGACCTTTGGTCAAAATTTGAAGAAACAACAAAATGCAAATGCAAAGTGAGAAAAGGAATACCAAAAGTCACTTAGTACTTACATAAACCTCAGGGTTCCTTACCCTAGACGATCCATGGTGTGTTGGCTCATGTAGAAGAGTACGCTCGTCAGCAACAGAATCAAACAGATCAAAGGTGTTCTTATTTCCCAACGTTATGGGTACCATGGTCCGCCACTCCACGTTCTCCCAATCGCCAACACCTAGCCATGCCATGTGAGTCTCGCTGCATGAAAAATTCTCCATTTTCTAAAATAAAATGAGGAAAGAACGCAGGATCAGATTGCAGAAGAAAGAAGCAGAAGATAAGAAACTTGGAAGCTGCGAAACATGAAGAGAACTCTCCCCTTTTTATAGGAGGCTAAGGGTTTAGCCGATCGGCACTATCCCTACCCCTTCCCAAGGCAATCCAAAAAACCGTGACACTACCTTTTGGCAACTCCTACAACCTGTCGGTCGGTAACTCTTAAAATTTCGTACAAAAAAATCCCAAAAAATTCCAGATAATTCCAAAAAAAATCCGAAAAATTCTTAAATTACTGAATATATATTGGAACATTTCTTCACCAAGAAAATCATTTTTTTAAATTCCCCAAGTCCCCAGTCGGATTGATACCACATTTTTATCCCCAACTTTAAAAACCCTAAAAAATATCACACCCATTACCACTCCCCAGCGGAATACCGAGAACTTCATCTTTAGCAGAAATCAAGTACCTCCTTAACAAAGCTACACATTTTCCAGATGGAATCCCCGAACAAAAAAATTTCAGAAAAATTCCATTTTTCCAAAATCTCTCCCAGCAACTCATTTCCTAGCGAAATCCCAAAACCTCAAGTTATCAACTTTCTCCCCAAGTAAAATTTTCAAACTAAGATTTTCAGCTCTTCTCAAAAGACATAATCCCCATACAGATGTCTCTTCCCCAGTAAAGTCTCCAAAAAATGTAAATTTAAAATTCCCCAGGAAAGCTATTCCCCACGCCTCCACTTAAGGTCCTCAGAATTGATCTCGACCCTCAAAATTAGTCGCACCCTACTTAAGGTCCTCCAAATTGACCTCAACCCTCAAAATTGGTCGCTCCTTACTTAAGGTCCTCAGAATTGACCTCGACCCTTAGAATTGGTCACCTCTACTTAAGGTCCTCAGAATTGACCTCGATCGTCAGAATTGGTCGCTTCCACTAAGGTCCTCAGAATTGACCTCGACCTTAAGAATTGGTCGCTCCCTACTTGAAGTCCTCATAATTTACCTCAACCCTAAGAATTGGTCGTTACCACTTAAGGTCCTTAGATTGACTTCAACCCTCAAAATTGGTCACTCCTTCCTTAAGGTCCTCAGAATTGACCTCTATCCTTAGATTTGATCGCTCCCTACTTAAGGTCCTCAGAATTGACCTTGACCCTCAGAATTGGTCGCTCCCTACTTAAGGTCCTCAGAATTGACCTCGACCCTCAGAATTAGTTGATCCCTACATAAGGGCCCGAGAATTGACCTCGACCCTCACAATTGGTAGATCTCTACTTAAGGTCCTCATAATTGACCTCGACCCTCACAATTGGTCGCTCCCTACTTAAGGTCCCCAGAGTTGACCTCGACCCTTAGAATTGGTCACTCCCACTTAAGGTCCTAAGAATTTACCTCAACCTCAGAATTGGTTGCTCCCACTAAAGGTCTTCAGAATTGACCTCGACCCTTAATATTGGTTGCTCTCATCTTAGGTCCTCAGAATTTACCTCGATCGTCAGAATTGGCTATCCCCGGCATTACCTTAGGTCCTCATAATTGACCTCGACCTTATGAATCAGTCATCTCTATCCCTTCTAGGTCCTCAGAGTCGACCTATTTCCAAAACATCATCAGGTGTCTATTCGACAACTTTCACGTGTTCTAAGCTCACCCATCGATGGAATTTGTAGACACCACATTCTAGGACCCCCTCAAGTCTCTCCATAAGTCCCTAGCACCTCCCTGATTCACTGTAAATCCTAGGTCATACTCTGAGTACCAATCTAAAGGCCATCAGGCACTTTTGGGCCTCGTTTGACTCCGATCAACTCCATCATCACAGCGAAACTCAATGAATCTTTAAAATGCTCTAAATCCCATTTGCAACGATTTGACTCATGCATGAATCGATATAACGGTTCAGATGAATGAACCATTTTATAATAAAAAATCAATCTAGAGGCCACCCGGCTCTCCCGGACACCATTTGACCTCAATCAACTTCACTGTCAGAGTGAAAGCTCAATGAATGTTCGAAGGGCATTGAAACTCCTTTCCAACGGTTTACCCCATATGTGAAATGGCATAACGTTTCAAACGAACGATCCATTTTCCTTTAAAAAACTGATTCGGAGGCCATTGAGCGCTCTCGAGCTCTGTTTGACCAAATTCAACTCTTCAGGTCGAATGAGACTAAATTAATCTTAGAAAGACACTAAATACCATTTCTAATGGTCAGCCCCATGCGTAAATCTGCCTTACGGTACATATGAATGACCTATTTTACTCTAAAAGGTCATCGGGCACTTTCGGGACCTGATTGACCAACATCAACTCTCCGAGCCAATCAAAGATCTTTCGAATGTTTAAGTACCTCACATAAACTTTCCAATAGTCTACCCAGTGCATGATTCTGAATTATGGTTTGGACGAACGATCGATCACCATCCGATGATCTTTCGTCCAAAGGACTGATGGGCACTTTCGAGCCCCGTTTGACCCAAAGTCGACTCCCCGACCCGAGAGCGGACTAATTTCTCTTAAAGGTATATTAATTATCTCTCCAATGGTATGCCCCGTGCATGATTTGGATTTATGAATTGCATTTTACGATCATTTTTTTGAAAAAATTTACACGAGACTGTCGATTGGCAGGTCCATTTCCCTACCAATCGGTAGTGTGTCTAGGGTCACCTGATAATTGGAAGGGCTAGGATATGCTGATCGGTAGTCCCTCTAACCTATATAAAGAGGGCATGATCTCACTTCCAAGACACACCTCAGATCCATCACTATTAGTGATCTTAGCAACATTCTTCTACAATCAGCGAAGTTTCCTTATGTGAAATTCCTTTCCATCTTTCATTCCTATAATTTCATACCCAATTTAGCAAAAATCTCCTTCTCTCTCATCCAACATTCATCTCAACTTGCAAGGGAGCTCATCAAGGATCAAGATCAAGCCTTAAGTCGCTAAAGAAGGTCCAAATATCCTTTTCCTCTCTCTAAATTTCTTTATTTTCGCATTACTTATATAAATTCTCAATTTAGATTTTACTTTATATCATACACAATAATATTTCATCCTTTATTAGTTATATTGCACATACTTTATTTTCTATAAAAAAAACGAAGAAACAGAGGGTTACACCTATAAATTCCAACAGGATTATTCACCATTTTTTTTCAAAACTAAAAATATATTTTCCCCACACATATATAATAAACTCCCATTTGAATCTATGAGATAAACTCCACTCTTGTGCCGTATGCGAACTACATGGACTATAATGCCTTTGTAGGCTACGTAGGCATTTCGGGCTAAAACTCGAGACTTGAGTCCAATTTTCTTATTTTTATATTTTCATCTTTCCATTATTTTATCCATACCATACTTGTGCTTCATATTTGCGTTTTATCTAACAAATATTATAGTTTCATCGTAACGATCAATATCTCGATAAGTGATCATATCATATTTTCTAATTATTATTTTGGGAACATTCCTTTGGATGACCTCACTCTATCCTTTCCGTGATATGAGTCAAATAATTCTGATCCCCATTTATATATACACGCGCACACATTTTACGAAAAAAATTGAGGAAAATAGTAACATAAGCCCATGAGAAACCGAAAGGGTGGGACGGATGCGTAACACCTTCTCATTCTGTAACTTATCCCCGAAACTCTGAAGTATTGGTTTTGTAAGCATCAATTTGTCTTTTATGTCGCTCGCTCGAGGCGACAACATGTTCTTTTACCTATTTTGTGCAAAATAGACTGGCGACTCCATATCTTTACATCACCCCATATCAACAGTGGTCGAAGCGCTTCAAGAAAAAGGCGTGAGACCTTCTCTCCCTCTCCGAGTGCGCGCGTGAGAGTGCTGGAAACCCTGCGATGGGAGGAAAGATCCAAAGGAGGGATGGCCGCAGTTGGGTCGCCTTAAATTTCATACTTTGATAGTCATCGTCAAGGTTTATCCCAATACCTTCATGTTCACTTGAACCTTCTACATTGTTAGTGACCTCATTTTCTTCCACTTTTTGAACTCCATAAGCATCATCAACTAAATTCTCTAACATATTATGATCTACATTATCCTTTAAACCTTGTACATCGATCATACTTGAAGATTGTTGTGAAGGTTTCTCGAGGACAAAGGGACCATGCATTTCCCCGTTAAAAATCCACGACCGATAATTATCTTGCATACCCCATCTAAGCAGATGTAGTTCAATTGTTTTCCACTCAAAGACCTTACCATTCCTAGAATGTGTGCACAAAAACGGGAACTCTGCATCATTAGGACATCTCTTTGTGAATTTTATAAACTCATTATCACATCTACAATACTCATCCCCTAGTCTATTTGTCTCACCGATCCACTTTTTGTATAGAGGATATCCCATTATAGCTACTATTAACAATAACCTATTGTGGTTAAGAAGTATATATTCATACATTAATATCAACAAAAGTGTGAAAACTTCAAGAACCCTAGGTTAGATACTACATTATATAGTGCGTTTGAGCAAAAAATGAATTTACGTATTGCATTTGAACATGTTTGGTTTCAATATTTCATATTTTGAATTAAGTAGTGCGCTTGAACAGAAAAATAAAATAAATTTAAGTAGCGGTTAATCCCAATTCTATTTACTCATTATCATATCAAACATTAAGATCAATCCTACACACATATTAAGTCGATATTACAATACCAACTACACACATTCAACTCCAATTCAGTATCAACTACACACATCAAAAAAATATTTTGAGCACAAATTCCCATTCAGTATCAACTAAACACATAAACCCTAAAAACGATTTGGACGAGCACAAGAAAACCCAGCTCCATGCCTTGGAAGTGTAATTATAAAGTATTAACTACACATATTTTTTGTCCATATTAATCCCTACTACCCTCTATTTTCAACCAGAAACAAGGAAAGTAATATATAAATTAGACTTACAAAAGTTCTTTCCCCTACACCAAAACAAAGATACGTGTTAACCACAAATTGAGATGGTATAATTCTAGACTATCAACCATCCTTCTTAATTTATCTAAAACTAGTGTGAACAAAAAAGGGATAGTGAGCCACCTTTGTAACAAATTGCATATTCAAGGATTTTTTGGCATTTAAAATATAATTTTTTTTATATATTGTTTTTTCTTCATATTCATAAATCCAAATATACTCAGAAATTCAAAAAAATCCAAATATACTCAGAAATCCAAACAAAAACATGAGTAAGGAAGAACAAAAGTAAACAAAACCTTTGTGTATGTTTGATGAGAGAGAACGTCGATGGTGAGGTAGGCGCTGGTGAGGCAGTCGACAGTGGTGATGCAAGCAAAGATCGCGGTTGTGAATGCTTATGAAAGAGGAGAGGAAATAGCGGTTGAGAGAGAACACTGGTGGTGAGAGAGAATGTCAGTCCTGAGAGAAAACGACAAAGAGAGGAGAGTGGTTGAGATAGAATGTTATATGGATAGTAGGGTTGAGACTGAGAAAATAAGGGTTTTAATATAATCTCGATTTGTTGTCATGATCTTTGACCCTGACACAACAGTGACAATAAAACACGAAGATTTTGTCATGGTCTTTGGCGTTGACACAACCGTGACAATAATTTGTCACGATCATGTTAGGGTCAAAGACTGTGAAAGCATTTTCGTGTTTTGCTGTTAAGGTTTTTTACCATGAGAAGTCCTTGCAGGTGAAAGGTGACAAAAGCCCTTTTTGGTATAGTACCCGACCTCTAAAACTCAAGACAAATCTTGTACATATTCATCCATTTTCACCTTTATCCTTAAAAAGTGTCCATAAAGTAAATAAAAGATTCCAAACCATGAGATATTTTCATATAGGGTAGAGGATCACTAAATATGGGGTTTCATCTTCTATTTTGTTATTAATGTTTGAGTTTCATCATTCTTTCATCATCAAGTGATTTTATGGGTGAACCAATCTTATTCAAGTTCTTCCATGAACAGAAATCATTTATATTTTTAGATCTAGTTTTGTTTCACTAAAAAATACTTTGAAAGATCAAAGAAAGTTTAGATCTCTCTCATCAAGCCTCTGTAAGAGGTAAAATCCCTCGTATTTGTTCACGAATTATGTGGACTTTGAATCGCTCTATGCGAGTTCATAGACTCACTTGGACTGTCGTCCGAGTGAACAAGTCCAACTATATATATATATATATATATATATATATATTAACTACATTATTTACACACACATCTACATTGCAGTGCATAGTCTATTTACATATTAACTATTTTTCCTTTTATTGTGTATTTTTACATCATAACATGCTAAAATAAAAAATTTATATTAACTTTTGAGACCGAAACTGTGGAGTGGGTGCCTAACACCTTCCCAATCCATAAACCAGTCCCCAGACCTCTAACTCTTTGGTTAACAAGAAAATCACTTGCCATCACTAGGTCTCTACGGAGGCTTACCCATTCTTTTTTCTATTTTGTATAAAATAGACCGGTGACTCCATTTTCATTCATCCCATTTTTCCAAAGGAGAGCTTACCTGACCGAGGCAGTGACCACGCATCACCAGCCAAGGACGTGGAAAATGCACTGGGCTCTCACAATGGCGACTCCATTGGGGACAAATTTTAAGAGCAGTGAACTCAATTTAATGTATATCTACATTTATTTTAACATGTTAATCTTATACATTCATATATATTCTGTTCATTGTTGTTTATTCTTTTTATATACCTAAGTAGGTAGAAAAACATTGGTATTGCATGCTCCCATATGGATAAGGTTACACCTTAGGCATCCCTTAAACATTGTTTGTGACATGTATGCCAAGATACATAATAATCATAAGTGAAAATGGATCTTGCCGAAAGAAATAAAAGATTTTAGACGAGCATTACATTATAGTATAACATTTCCACATCACTACGTACCCCATTACCTTGGGAAACCTAGATACGAGTCTTAGGTCTAATCAACGCGGGTACCTAACGACAGTTTACACTCTTTTTAGCCTCGTACCCTCAACGTATATAGATTGGTATGTTCTTGGGGAACATCACTCATGTATCTCGCGTATATCGAGTTAGTTATCCCACGTACTATCCCCATGAGGTATATCGGTAGGCTTAATTCACGTACATTAAAATATATCAAAATTTCCCTTTCATACGTACCCTAGGGTATATCGTGAGGGGTCATAGACAAATAAGGGACCCTTCATCCTTGTTAAAACCCTTGCCTAACCTCATGTAGTAGAATTCTACAGCACAAGCAAATAAATAAGCCAAGAGATTCGTCGAACGGTGACATCTCCCAAAAGGGTTTTGTATCCCCCAAGAAAGTTTCCTAAAATAGTTTGGGACTCTAGGATTCGAAAAATCCACTCACTTTTCACAATTCCAAACCAAGGGTTGCGAGCTAAGTTAGGAGTATCATAGGGCTTGGATCATCACCCGAGCATACCCAAAATTAAAAAAAATGTGCTTATTTAAACTCATGGTTGTTCATCCTAGGATAAAACTCAAGAAAAATCTTAATTCCATGATTTCAGTAGACCTTGAAGTCATCGTCCTTGACAAGTGACAGAATTCTCATTTCTTGAACTCTAATACCTCATAGTCTGGATAATATGCAGAAAAAGATAAGGAGTGTCATGAGCCGACATCTTGGCTAACCTTACCATTCTAATGAGTGAAATGTCAACCCTGGCCTAGGAGAAAACATCCCTCCAAAACCTATTAAAGAATTCCAAGGAACAGGGAGCAAACCCACACCTTACCAATATTTTACCTCCAACAACAACAGTACAAGCTAGCGACAACCCTCCTACTACAACTATCAAAAGCACAGTTGTGGCCAATCAAGTAAAGGCTCCAATGAATATTGGACGCCTCATAGTGGAGTTCCAAACACTATAGCAGAATTTTCTGCAACTCCGACATGTTAATGATATTGCAGACATTCAACGTATGTCCCTTTACCCCAATGTTAGGCTACCCAATAAATTCAAAATGCCATATATCAAAAAGTTCACACGAATGGTCCCATTGATAGTCCACATCAAATTATACGCCCAAGCCATTCACGGACTAGGGGCTTCTAAGAAGGTTATGGCACAAATGTTTGGGAACACCTTATTAGGAGGATCTTTTAAATGGTTCATGTACATTAATGATGGAAGGACCATAATCTGGAGTGATATCTATCGGGAATTCATCAAATAATACAAATATAATGGTGAGTTATAAATTACTTGTCGAGATCTATAAATGACGAAGCAAGAGATCAACGAATATCTGGCCATTTTCGTTGCTCATTGGAGAAGCAAAAAGCCTCGATGGTGAACCGACACTCAAAAGAGGACAAAGTGGATATTTTGAAGAAAAATATTTTTCAACCTTACCGAGACCAGCTAAAAATGCAATACTTACCCCACTTCAAAGACTTGGTGGATGTGGGAGTCCAGATAGAGGACGATGTCATGAACCCACCACCTAAGTGTTAGAATGGCAACCGGAGAAATGTTCCTCCGTACATAAATAGGAGGACTCGTAAACCAAGCACTACTGTCGTCAACACTATTCAGGCACTAATATTAATACTTACACCTTAGATCACCGAGAGAGTTAAACGGACTTTCCACCCTTTGTATGCTACCATAGGTACAATTTATCAAGCCCTCAAGAAGAAGGGGATCATACAGCTCCGAGATCCTAGAACATTACTCGATCACTTACCAGAAGGATTCTAAAATAACCTCTACTATAATTACCATCAGATGACAGGACACAACCTGGAAGGTTATCGAGTTGTCAGATTTGTTGTCCAATCTTTGATCGACTAGGGAAAGATTACTTCATTAACTAAATATAAGCCATATGTTAATCGTAATATCCTACCTAATCATGGCTTAGGAGTGAATGCCCTCATTAGAGAAGATGAATCTGGAGATCCACCCTTATTGATTAAGCCTATCAACTCAATCGAAGAGATCGAAGAAAAAAGCCTGGTAAGCCTCGTCAACAGACATCTGGATCATGTGGTTCCAACACAAACTCACATGGATCTAATGGTTCAAACACTTGGAGCTTTGAAGGACTCCATACGAGATCCTTTATAAGTAAGCTTGTACCAACTAATGTACCTAGTGTTTTAAGAGAATTCGTATTTTCTTCTGTCAGACGTTGTCCACAAACACGAGGACCCCTATGAACACTGGGAAGTGATGTAAGATGAGGTGCAATAAGTGGAACGGTATATAAAAGGAATGAAAAATAAAGAAGTCATCCCTACTGGTTGGTATGAAGAATTCGAAATAGAAGACATCCAAAATTCTAGAATATGATCATCCCCAAATAATTAAATAGGCAAGTTGTGAACTGAAGAATACTTAATATTCCATTTCGACGATTTGATGGTTTCCCTTCCTTGGGATGATGAAGATTATGTCTATACTTTAAAATTATATGAGATATTAGCATAGTTCCTCACCCTAGATTGGGAATCTATGGAAATTGACCACATCACTCAACCCAGAATATTTTACAAAGACATTGTTCTGAACCCTATTCCTAATGGGGAGGGGGAAAAGGAAAGGGAAGAAAGTACTCGAGGAAGACCCATTGGGGGTAATCGAAGAGAATCGGGTTCTAGATAAGCTAAAAAAGATGCAAGCCAACATCTCTATATGGGGACTTCTCATGTATTCCCAACCCTGTAGAGATATCATGTTAAGAAATTTTCATAGAAAGTGGCACCTATCTGATCTAGCCCAGGAGAACATATGGAAGCAATCATTAGTCTAAAATTTACGAGAAGCGTATCATTTGTCAACACAGAGTTACTTAAGATAATATCGTATCATAACATGGCCCTAAACATCACTGTAAATATCCAGGGGTAAAGGATTCTAATGGTTATCATCGATAACGAATTTGTTCTAAATGTCTTCCCGTTAATAACTGCTAAATATCTAGGGATTAAACATGAGGATATCATGCCTACTCAGAGTGTGCTTGCGATCTTATTAGATAATTTATATAATTAAGTGTCCAGCACACAACAATCCAAATTTTATCTTTATTATCCTAAATAAGAAACTAGGTGATAAAGCAGATAAAATCTTGCATGCAAACACAATCAAGGCGAGTTAAGGAAAACCCCCTTTCAGTTCAATCTTTTTATCAGCACTATAAAGTTTTTAAAAAATGCAACTTACAAAAACCTCTGCAGATGACGGCTCAATCCAAGGTCGTCCACAAGTGGCAGTCCACCCTCGGAATCCACCGATCAGACTTGGTCTTCCTTTTAGCAGTGATCCCCGTAAGAACCACAACAGGGCCGCAGTGAAGAGAATCTCCCCACAAGTATAACTCATATATAGAAATCTAGGGTTTTAAATTGATTCACACACAGAGGCACATACACACACACACACACACACACACACACACACACACACATATATATATATATATATATATATATATATATATATATATATATATATATATAGCGATGAGGTGAATCAAAATAGGTTTTGGACCTAAATAAAGTGAGTACTTTTGCAGTAGAAATCAAATTCGAAAAAGTCTCAACAATTGTCTGTGCATAATTGGTATTTATAAGGTGGCACAAAATTCAAGGTGGCTAGTTTTGTTTTAACAAAAATAAAGCCTCATTTGAATGAGAATAGACTCTCGTTTAAATGACACTAAGGTTGTTTGAATGACAGTATAATCTCGTTTGAACGAGATTCAAATGTGATAAAATAGTAAGCCCTAGTTTCATGCTAGATTAGCGAAGTCTAGACCGAATTTCTTCACAAGGTCTCTTGCATATTTGGATTGAGATATGAAAATCCCATCCTCAAGCTGACGAACCTGGAGACCTAGGCAGAATGTAATCTCACCTACCATGCTCATCTCATGATCACTCTTCATCTTCTCCTCAAAAGTGTGAGCATGAAGGGAGCACGTGGATCCAAAGACTATGTGATCCATATAGACCTAGGGAACTAAAATAGCACAAATCTCTTTTCTCATAAATAATGTCTTTTTTACTCCCCCTCTCTTGAAGCCACGAGCTAAGATATAGGAAGTAAGCCTCTCATACCAAGCATGGGTTGCTTGCTTTAAACCATACAAGGATTTCCTAAGATAGTAAATGTGTTTTGGGTGCTTAGGGTCTTCAAACCCTTTTGGTTGTTCCACGTAAACTTCATCCTATAGAATTCCATTCAGAAATGCACTTTTGACATCCATCTGATATAATTTGAAGCATAGATGACATGCTATGGCAAGCACGTCAAATAGTAATTGTACGGACTCAAGGCTAGCAACAGGAGTGAATGTCTCCACAAAGTCTACACCTTCGATCTGTGTGTAGCCTTGAGCGACCAACCTAGTCTTATTGCGAACTATGGTAACATTTGCTATCCATATTATTATTGAAAATCCACTTGGTACCTATCACGTTAGTATCGCTAGGTCGGGGGACCAACTCCCAGACATCGTTCTTTTTAAATTAAAGGAACTCTTATTATTTGGCCGATATCCAATGCTCATCCTTAAGTTCTTTTTTCACGCTCTGGGCCTCGTCTAGGGATGCGTTGCATAGACATCTAATAATATTTTTAAGTTGAGCATGAGTCTTGACTCCTAGTGTAGGATCACCAAGTATAGCGAAAGGGAACTCTTTTGAACCCAAGATGGTGTCTGCCCCAAAATAGGAATGGAGTCCACTGTGGTAGCATGAGTAAATATGGGATCGTTACTAGGGGTGAATCATCCTCACACTACGGGCTAGGAGAAATAGACGTCAGTGGCTCGTCATTTCTAATCGTGACGTTTACTGATTCCATAACCTTAGACCCAGCCAGATTATAAACCCGATAAGCCCTACTCTTTGATGAACCTAAATAATATCCCTTCATCGCTCAGAGAGTCAAACTTTGGGCCCTCTATCTCGTAAGATGTAGCATATACTCCCAAAGACACAGAAATATGATAGGTTGGGATTCTTCCCTGTCCACAACTCAAAAGGCGTATGAAGGGTGTGCGAATGAAGATATACCTAATTAATCATATGGAATGTGGTAAATATTGCCTTTGCCCAAAAATGTCTAGGCAAGTTTCTCCCAAGAAGCATGGATCTAGCCGTCACTACACTAAATCCTACTAATGGTAACGCCCAGTGGGTCACGGCCCAAGTCCGTGACAGTTGGTCGCGAACTTGGGCCGTGACCATTTCATTTTTTGGCGTGACCATATTCATTACCACACTGAGTCATGGATGCATTACAAGTGGTCATGGACCAAATCCCAGACCACTGTGGGTCACGGACTTGGGCCGTGACCAGGTTGTGACCATTTTGGCGCCTAATCTGTGCCAAAATTCCCTCCAAGCTTGGTCATGAATGGGTCACAGACTTGGTCCTTGCCATAGGCATGACGAAGTAGAAAACACACACACTGAGGGTCACGGCTAATGGTCATGAACATTTATTTGCATGGGTCACAGCTATGGGCAGTGACCATATAAAAATTAATGGGCTAGTATGATTTCATTAAATGGTGTAGTTAGTGGGTCACGGTTGAGAGACGTAACCATGTTCAATATGGAAAAAAAAACACTGCCTCTATTTCTCCCATCCGCTGTCTTTATTTCATTTATTTCCCCCAACGAAACCCTCCCTATACGCTACCTTCATCCGTCCCTCTATCTCTCGCTCGCCTCTTCCCTCCCTAGCTCCCCTCCATATCCCTGGTAGAATTCCCTCTCTGCTCTTTTCTTCCACACGAGAGTTTAAAATTGAGTTGAGTTGGGTTTCAAATTTGGAGCTTGAGCGTCAGCTAGACCCCGTGTAAGGTCGGGTTTCCATCGAGGTCCGTGTTTTAGCTCCGGGGAAGGGGATTTGGTAATCGGTCGGATTTAATGGTGTGGATATTGTGTTTTGCATAAGGATTCAGGGTTGCTTGTTGATGTTAGGTCATTAGGGCTTCGGTAAAAACTCCTCCTCCTTCACACACAGCAGGTGCTCGAAGCATAAGCAGAAGGTAATTTTTTTTCAATTTTTTTTCTTATTTAATGTTATTGAGTTGATGAAATTTTAAGTTCTTGATTTGTTCAATTTGAGTTGTTTCTGAATTTTTTTGCTCAAATTGGATATGGTATGAAAATTTATTAGTTAAGCTATTAATTTGTTCAGTTTTATTTGTTACTCATGCTAAAAAAAAAAATTGATTTTTTAGGGCAAAAAAAGATGTATAAAACTCAAAATAACCTTAAAAAATTGATTTTATAAAACTCAGTTTGATTTGTTGCTTTTTAACTTTGTTGTGCTTCTATTAAGGATATGTTGTTATTTTTCTTATTTATCAATTAGGGATTTAAGGGAAGTCAAAAGGAAATAAAAAGCAAAAGTTAAAAAATATAAAAATTAGATGGGATTTAATATAGTGATCCTAATATATGCTATGATTCTTAGGGATTCTTAGTTTATTGACCCTTAGTTTCATTATGCAGATATGAATTTCTTAGTTTATTGACCATTGATATGATTCTTACGTAGATCTAATTTCATATTTAGGTTTTTGTTTGATTATTTTGCAGTTGTTACTTTGGTTTTAGATGGGATTTGATATGAGAATATGACGATTATGCTAAATCGAAGAGTCGTGAGAACAAATGAGAAACCCTTGGTATTTGCTTAGTTCCAAGATAAATCTTTTACAATATTTTTATAATTTGACAACCATTTCGTTTACTATTGTCAGGCTTATTGAAAATTATCCTAATATATAGGGAATATTTCATTTAGGAATTAACAAGATTGTTGGTGTGGACAGTTATGCTTTCTTTCAAAGGTATTATATTCTTATATTCTTTCACAGGTATTTGTTTATTTCATTATTCCTCAGTTGTTTTTTACTAGTGTTGTCTCTATTACATAGTGATTAAGATAAAAAAAAATAAGATCTTGGTCTTTATCCTCGAAAAGGTATGTTCCAATTCTGTTTAATAAATTTTATGCGGACTTCATTATTCCTCTTTTGTATGACTTTTGATAGAGAACTTCTATGTCTCACTTTATTAATCATTTAGGTTTTACTGTTTGTTTTATATAACCCTTTACATTAGTGTGTTGTGAGAACAAGCCATGATATGCGTGGGTCTCTTACATGGCATTTTATTTGGCATAACATAAGTCTTATTTCACGGGCTTCATTTTGTTCTGAATCAATTTTTTCTTTATTGTCTGTGTGAATCAATTTTTTCTTTATTGTCTATATATCAATTTTCTCTTTATTGTCTGTTTGCTATGCGGTTGTTTGTGGGATAAATTAGATTCCTTCACACTATATTGATTCGAATTCTTTCTTTTCAGATTTGTGCAGCTATTTCGTAGAAAATGTTGTTGAATTAGTGTATCACGAGTTTTATAGTGAGTAACATTGTGCATTGGTGTCAATTTATGGTGTATTATATGCCCCTATATGATTGTACATTTAGTTAATTTGGTTTGAGTTATTTGATTATATATTTAGTTAAGTGATTGTACCTACACTCGGGGGCATTATTTATTATGCGTAATATTATGTGTAATATTGTACCTAGTTAATTTGGTTTGAGTTGTTTGTTTTGTTGAAATCAATTATAATATTGTTTATGTTAGGGGGATTTATTTCTTATTTGTCTCATATATGTTATTTTTTGCATCTATGTGTTATTTGATAAGTTCCCTTCACATACACTTAACACAAAAAACTAATATGCCAATGAATGTTGTTGTAAAATGTCATTGGGAGATGTCCAAGGACAATTGTCATCCCTTCAACTGACATGATAATTATTCTCTTAAAATGAGAAACGACTAATTTCATGGTGTTTTCCAAGTTCAGGGGATGTTAAAGTCAATACTAACAGCACTAATACGGGTGTCGGTCCATTTGAGTCCCTCTTACATGATGAATTTTGAGCCATTGCAGCTGCCACTCAAGAACAATTGTCACCACCATTCACACCCGATGAAATATGTGAATTATGTTTACCCTGAAATATGATCAGGTAATTATTTGTGTTTTGTTTTCTAATATCCTCTTCATTTTCATTAATGGTAATTTCGTTAATTGTATTCCAATGGCAGTATACCTTGCATTTTGTCTATTTATTTCCAGTTGATATTTGTTGACGAGTAACAAAATGAATTAGGTGTTATAGCAGTAGTTGCCATTCAAACTGATGTGCTATAGCAGTAGCTAGTATATTAGTTGCTATATAAACTGCGATAGCTTCTATATAAAGTGATTAGCTCTATAGCTTCTATACAAATTGCTATAGTTTCTATATAGTTGCAATGGTATCCCAATGTTTAAAAACAAAGAAGGAAAAATTATGATTGTATACAATTTATTAAGTTAAAAAATATTTACGTTCATAGAGTGAATATGAAGTGTTGGTGAATTTTTTAGTCTGTTTTGTAGGAAATTATACTATTACAATGTTAAAGTGATTCAAATGAACCTGTTAGAGTTAAGTGTTTCTTGCAGATTATATTTGAAAATTTGGATTTATTGAATTTGGAACTGCCCTTTATTTAAAAAAAATTATGTTCTGTGATATACACCGTAACCCATGTTGAGCGGGTTTTATGTTAATTGTAGATGGTTCATTAAAATATTGAGTATTCATTTCTATTATCTTATGTAATGACAATGGTGACAATTTAACGGTATTGGTGGTTGAATAAAGGTATTGGGTGATGATTTAATGGTATTGTGTGAAGGTACAGTACTGTGTGAAGGTTTTCTACCTGTGTTTATGGTTAGAAGGTCTAAGACAATTTAGAAATGGATGAGTCATCGAGGAAAAGGTAAATTTAGAATTGTCACTGGTTGTTTCTTAAATGACGTGTTATGTATTTGATATTGTAATGTGTCTTTTAGCTAATGGGTTAGGGTAGGTGATTTTGAAAGTATAATATGAAATTTTGATAAACATGTTACTATTCTTTCTAAATGTGTGCATTTTTTTTTTTGCCTGAACCATTTTCTAAATAGTATTTGTAAATTTCTTTTAGATCCATTGTGTAAAGGATATGGAGTGGATCAATGACAAGAATAGTGTTCTTGGCAGCATGTGCCCTTTCTTGCAAGGTTTTAAACCCATTTCGTCACTCTTTCATTCATATATTAAATTGTTATGATTATACCAATGTTTAATGATGAGTTTCGTTTGACACTTTTTGATGTAAGATATAAATAAAATTAAGGGGTAATTAGATGCACTACCTCTAACTTTTAGTATTCTTTCTTTCATGGTGTTAAAGTGGAAAATCCCAAAATAGCCACCGAAAGGCCCCATGAGTGACACCAACGCCTCGCACGGGACCAATGTAACTCATAGGAATTGACCGCGTGATCACGGAACCCCCGATTTGAGAATACGACGATTTAAAAATATTAGGACTTAAGCAAAATATGACATTAGTGGGTGAAAACCCGAAACATCCCCCGAACGGCCCCGTGAGTGGCACCAACACCTCACACGGGACTAATGTAACTCGTACGAACTGACCGCACGATCACGGGACCCCCGATTTGAGAATACGACGATAATTTAAAAATATCAGGACTTAGGCAAAACATGGCGTTAGTGAGTGAAAACCCGAAACAGCTCCCGAACGGCCTCGTGAGTGGCACCAACACCTCGCATGGGACCAATGTAATTCGTAGGAACTGACAACGCGATCACGGGTCTCCCAGTTTGAGAATACGATGATAATTTGCAGATTTCTAGACTTAGGCTTAAAAACATGGTGTCAATGGGTGAAAGCCCAAAACATCCCCCGAACGGTGCCGTGAGTGGGACCAACATCTTGCAGGGGACCAATGTAACTCGAACGAATCGACCGCGTGATCACGGGACCCCCGATTTGAGAATAGGACAATAATTTGCATATATATAGGCTTAGGCATAAAAACATGACGTTAGTGGGTGAAAACTCGAAACATCCCCCGAACAGTCCCGTAAGTGGCACCAACACCTCACAGGGGACCAATGTAACTCCTAAGAACTGACTGCGCAATCACGGGACCCCCAGTTTGAGAATATGACGATAATTTGCATATTTCTAGACTTAGGATTAAAAATATGGCGTTAGTGGGTAAAAACCAGAAACAGCCCCCGAACGGCCCCGGGAGTGGCACCAAACCTCGCACGGGACCAATGTAACTCGTAGAAATTGATCGCGCGATCACGGGACCCCCGGTTTGAGAATATGACGATAATTTACATATTTCTAGAATTAGGCTTAAAAATATGGCGTTAGTGGGTAAAAACTCAAAACAGACCCCGAACGGCCCGTGAGTGGCACCAACACTCGCACGGGACCAATGTAACTCGTAGGAACTGATCGCGCGATCACGGGACCCCCGGTTTGAGAATACGACGATAATTTACATATTTCTAAAATTAGGCTTAAAAATATGGCGTTAGTGGGTGAAAACTCAAAACATATCCCGAACGGCCCCGTGAGTGGCACCAACACCTCGCACGGGACCAATGTAACTCGTAGGACCTGATCGCGCGATCACGGGACTCCCGTTTTGAGAATACAACGATAATTTCTATATTTCTAGACTTAGGCATAAAAACATGGCGTTAGTGGGGAAAACCCCGAAACAATCCCCAAACGGCCCCGTGAGTGGCACCAACACCTCGCACGGGACCAATGTAACTCATAGGAACTGATTGCGCAATCACGGGACCCCCGGTTTGAGAATACGACGATAATTTGCATATTTCTAGACTTAGGCATAAAAACATGGCGTTAGTAGGGTAAAACCCGAAACAACCCCCGAATGGTCCCGTGAGTGACACCAACACCTCGCACGGGACCAATATAACTCGTAGGAACTGACCGCGCGATCACAGGACCCTCGGTTTGAGAATATGACGATAATTTTCATATTTCTAGACTTAGGCATAAAAACATTGATATGTTGATAATTATAACTCATATATGCAATTTTCAGCTTTAATAAAATATTTTGTAAAACTACTTGATTACTGATATCATTTTTTTTTGTATTGTATCATTTGTAGGATTTTTGCACGTGGAACAAATGAAGAAAAGAAGGCGAAGGTTTACGACATGAAGATTGTTTATATAATGGTGTGGGTGATCAGGTTTATGTTTTTTATGCGTTACAGTCGTGCGGGATTTTATTGTTTAGTTTTATAGTCGTGTGGGCTTTTATAATTTGATTGTTAAATTGTATGGCCGTGCGGGCTTTATAATAAGCAGGTTTTATATTTACAGGGTTTGGAATGTCCAGAAAATAGAGGAAATTCTGCCCAATATTTTTTTGGTCTGTGAATTATTAAGACGTGTAATATTTTCAAATTTGTATATATATTTTTTTACTAACAACGTTCCCGATTCGCAAATTTTTGATTTTTTTTATTGTTTTGCCAATAATAAATATTCACAACAGTGCAGTCACAGGACTCCCGATTTTAGGATTGGACCAAAAATGGGCATTTTTTTAAAAAATTATAGTTAAATATGGTCATGGACTTTGTCCATGACCATTTTTATTTTTTCGTCACGCATAAAAATGGTCATGGCCAAAGTCCATGACCCTCAACAGTGACGAAAAATGGTCGCGGTCAAAGTCCGCGACCATTTTTGTCCTTTTTTTTCGTCGCGGCGTGGGTCACGGACTTTGGTCGCGACCAATTTTTATCACGGTTGTGGGTCACGGACAAAGTCCGCGACCATTTTTTTCCTTTTTTTTTCCCGTTGCGGCGTGGGTCACGAACTTTGGCCGCAACTAATTTTTGTCACGGTTGTGGGTCACGGACTTGGGCCGCGACCATTTTATTCCTTTTTTTTCCCGTCGCGGTGTGGGTCACGGACGAAGGCCGCGACCAATTTTGTTGCGGTTGTGGGTCACGAACGAAGGCCGCGACCATTTTTTCTCCGTCGCGTTATGGGTCACGGCCCAAGTTCGTGACGATCTGCCATGACCCACTGCGGGTCGTGACCATTTTTTGGTCACGAACTTGGGCCGCGACCCACGAAATTGGTCACTCCCGAAATGGTCATGGTGATAGACTGGGTTTTGCCACGGTGCGAGAGTCACCTACGCGCCGGTCATTTTTTAATTCGGCTCACCTGAACTATACAAAAACCTAAACTACGACTACACTCAACAGGTGAGTATAGCGGTAAGTCGGATATCAAAAATCCACAGTAACGAGTTGCTAGAATTTATAGGATTTAATACTCCTAAATAAAAATGAAAAAGATAATTTTAACAAAAAGGAAAAGATAATAAAGAGAAAAGATTAAACTAGGCAATTGTATTTAAACTACGTTAACAAAGAGAATGACAACTATAGGTTGCGTCGAATATCCCTCACCCGAGTAA
Source organism: Sambucus nigra (assembly GCA_949130495.1). Lineage (NCBI taxonomy): Eukaryota > Viridiplantae > Streptophyta > Magnoliopsida > Dipsacales > Adoxaceae > Sambucus > Sambucus nigra. The sequence continues at coordinate 309,135,660 of OX422217.1, read as the reverse complement.
ATTAGTATAAAATGATTACATAGGTCGAGGAGTTATTAAGACTGCGTCTCGTTTCAACAGTTAATTAAATCAAGAGTTGTCACACCCCTAAATTCGTATAAAAGTCTAATAAGATTTTGGCGTCAATAAATACCCCGAAAATTACGCACGCAAGGTCGTAAACACGGAGCATACATGATATGCCCCGTCAAATCTCCTAAGCGTAATGACTAGGACAACCCACTCGAAATAGAATCGTAAAACTCCATCACCAAAGCAAAGAAACATGTTAACCCTAGGTGAGTTCAATCCGACACAACCTAATTTAGCCTAGCTACAAAGCATGGTAAAAATTACGAATTAAATCTACACTAGAAAACAATAAATGGAAAGCAAGTAAATAAAGAAATAAACCTAAATTAGAAAGCAAGAAATGAACAACACAAAGCTTAAACAAAGAAACAATAATTAATAACAATGGAGGAGATAATGAATAGTGCTTATAATACTGAAATGGGTGCAAACCATAGGAAGAAAAGCTCCACCCAACAATCCCCTATCTCTAACCTGAAATGAAATATATTCCCCAAATAAAAGCCCCAAACATTCTATTTTTACCCCAAAATAAGTCAATTTTCATCCATATCTGATGGGCGCGGTCGAACTTTATTTTGGTACCGGTCGACCGCGGTTTTGACATTTGCCTTGGGCTATTAACAGCCCCCTTTTCCTCTTTGAACCAATTTTAATGCGTTACACGGAAACGGCTATAACTCCCTCATACGGAATCCAAATGAGGCGTGGTTGGAACCAACACGAAGTTAATTCAATTATCTACATGATTATGTTTTGAAACCCTCCAAATTATGCAGTATGAAAGTACCAAAATGCCCTTGAAGTAGAAGTAAAAACCGAAACCTTTCGAAAATGGCCATAACTCCCTCATACAGAGTCAGAATGACGCACGGTCAGTGGAAACGGAAAGATAATTTGATGATATACATGTTGGTAACTTCATTCCATAAAAATTAGTGAGTTTGAAAAGATCAAATTTTCCCTTGAAGTAGCTTTTGACGGCAAAACTTCTCCAAAATGCAACCGAACCTCACTTTTAGCGTTCCAATACCTACAAAAGCACAATTAATCCCTGCAAAATATATATATGTCCAAATCCGAGGTTGTCTGGTTAACGAGCATAAATATAGACATTAAGAACGTAAAAGTGCTAGAATGCATAAAGATAAAGGGCGCAAATATGCAATATTCGTGATGTATGAAAAGTGCGACTGTGTGATAATTTCTTAAATTAATTCGCAAGATTCCAATAAACCCTTATTTAATTAGAGTCTATATAAACCAAAGTAAATCAACCCCTACACATGCATCTATGTGTGTGCGTGTGTCAAACCATAAATAAATAAAGCATGCGACACAAGGTTAAGGAAAAATCCCCGTAGGGCCAAACCTTTTATTTCACAATGAATTTAAAAACCGCAATTTACAATTACATAGAGAAATCTGCAATGGATCAACGCGTAGCCAACCCATAAAGACACGCAGTCTTGAACTCAGCAAGAGAATACACACAGCACCCTCCAAGGACTCGCAACCCAAACAACAAAAGAAGAACCGTAGCACTCCTCAATGGCATGCATCCATAAAACTTTGTAGAGACTCCCTCAGCAATAACAGCATCTCTCGGTTGCAAAGATTTCCCCACAAAGGTTGAGCAAACACAAAGTTGTGTTCTTGGGTTTCAAAAAGATTCACAAATGTATGGCAATTGTGTGAATCAAAACATGAGTCTTGGGACTCAAAAAATATGAAGACTTGAGGTGATAGAACTCTCAAAAACATCTTTGCAAGTCTTGCAAAACAGCTCCCCCGAAGTTGGCTTTTAGAGGAATCCAAAAGAATTTTAAAACTTTGGGACTCTTGCAGCATCAGGTACCCTGAACCGGTTCTGGTGTACCCCGAACCGGTTCCCTATGCAGTTTGCGGTACCTTACTGGTTTGGGGTTAAAAGAAAACAGCATTCTTCAAGGAATTTTCTCCATCTTCAAAGGGTCATAACTCCTTCACCGTAGCTCGGATTGAGGTGTCGTTTTTTCCAGTATCTTCGTTGCGGCGAGATATTCAACTTTCCAATTGACCGGACCTTCGTACTATGGCTATAAAATTATGAAAATGCCCTTGAACTCTTATATCGTGCCTTTTTTCACTGTTTTGACTTCTCTTGCGTACCACTTGCATTAAGTCTCTAAAATCGTGGAACGTGAAGTCGTTGAGGAAGATGTGGGATACATTAATAGAGATGTTTAATGCTTGATTCCCAAAATTCGAATTGAGGCCGTCATGTGAGATCGTGAGGTAATGTGCCAAATGTAGTGGCGTACGACATACACAAATGTAACATGTTGGACATGAGAAAAATGTCCTTACAAATATCCCCTATGTCTATGATGGTACATACATAAAAATATTCGAATTATCAAATAACAAATTGCCTATAAAAATCTACCCTCCCATGAACCCAAAACTGGAAAGATACAAATGAATAAGTCTTCATTATTTTTTCTTCAAATCTTCAAAACTTCAAATCGTCAATCTTCAAAATCTCAAATCTTTTCTCATCAGGGTGTGAAATTCAGTGATCATCAATGTAGTACCTACACACATGAGATAAAGAAAAAATACCAAGTGACGTATCGAGTTTGAAATGAGATAAACATAGATACCAATTTATACGAAAAGCATAAGTCAAATCTCAAAAACTCTCCCAAAATTCAAACTCCCCCATAATATGATAATTCTTTCTCCCCCTTTTTATAATGTCCCCAAATAGACAAAAGATAAGAATGAATCAAATAAGCAAAATCGGGGTGTTACGGTATACAAATCAAGGCATCAATCAAATGGCAAACGTGCTTTTGCAAGGAGATGCTAAAAAAAAATCTTCGCTAACTATTTTTTATTTTTCAAATTTTTCATACAAAACAAAAAAATAGATACCATTTGAAAAAAAAATATGATACAAAAATCACACCATGGATTTAGACTCAAACAACCAAGTCAAGGAAACGGAATGAATGGGTGTGAACACATTCGATAGGTAAATCAACTCAATCAATCATATGTGCACGACGCATATGTGTACCCCTAACAAATGATAATCAAGAGTATCCTTAGGTGTAAAAAATTGTTGAATTTAAATGACATCGTCTTATGCAAATCAACAAATCAAAGTCAAAGTGATTTCCACACCAATAACGTCCAAAACTATTTAGCGCTTTTTTAAGAATTTTAAGGACGTGCAAACCCATTTTAATTCTCCAAACACCCTCATGCATATTTTATTTTAGAGGTAATCTAAATTCTCAAACATTGGAGAATTGGTGCAAAAACCTAAATGGCCCATAATTGGCATGAATTTCTTTTTATTGCCTTAAATTTTTTTTTTCGGGCTCGTTTAAACCTCTTTGGACCCCGAATAATAAAATTCTTGCATTTTTTAGGTCCAATTTAACAGTGGCTTAGTATTCACAAAGGCAAAATGAACCTTTCGCAACCCTTCCCCGTTCAAATAAAACAATCAAACTCACAAAACGGTTCTTATATGCACAATTTCCTTATCAAATTTGTATCGCGCTTGGTTCGTTTTAAAGGACATGATTGAAGTGAAAACACCCAACCAACATGTGATAAGACAAACACAATAATCAAACAAATCCGTGCATGTGTGCAATAAAGGAAATATGAGTCAAACATGTAGGAAGTAACACTTAATTACATCTTACTGACTCCAAACATTATAAAGCAGAAGGATGAATTGACCTATTGTCTCAAAACACTATCAAATAGTCACATGAACATAATGAAATGATGTTGTGTCTCGGTCATCCAAAGTTATTCATCCATAAACGGTGTAAACAAAAAAATAAAAATCTTTTTGTATTTTTCAAAATATTTTCGAAAAATGAAAAATCTATACAAAAAGTACATGTCACAATGCTAGCAAACATATATCAAAAAGCAAAACTAGCGTATGACAAATATGCAAACACACTCATCTATATGATATGGCAAGAGAAGAATCATGTGCAAGCAAACGAGAATCAACTTGTCTAAAATCTAGTGTATCCAAAAGTGATTCCATAACCCAAGTAGATGTAAAACGTCGTATGGGGGCTTCGGGAACCACTGGAACACTAGACATAAACTTCCTAGGACGTTTTCGAGATCAAAACAAAAACGCCTAAGGTGGCCATTCCTACCACAATATGAACATGTGTAAACGGGTGGGATGACACCTAAAGTGTGATCTTTTCTAAAGTCATTGGAATTAGTTTACCCTCTAAAACAAATAATGGTTTTGGCTTTAGCATTAGAAGCATGAAAACACGATGAGCCATTACCATCATTATCAAACCTACTTGAGTCTGTCAAATCATTTTTTAACTTCAAAAGTTTTGACTCAAGCAAAGAATTAGACTCTTCCAAATTAAGGGACGCCTTCTTCAAATTATCAATCAAACCTAGAAGGTTATCTCGCTCCCCCCTCAATTAAAGCAAACGTTTTCCTAAGAGTCTCTTCACGTGCCACAAACTCATTGACTAAAATATTTTTATCATCTCTGGCACAAACACAAACCATCGAATTTTTAAGGTCCTCTAATTCGTTTTCTAAAACATGGACCCTATCATCACTCTCCTTCTTGGACAATTTTACATAAACAAAGTCATGGTCCAAGGAAACAAATTTTTCACGATAAAAATCCCTTTGATTTTGAACCGTTTGCAAAAGATCCATCGCAAATTTAAAACGAGAATTTTCTTTTTCCAAAACTTTAATTCTTTTGCAAAGTTTCAAATTCAAACTTTTTAAATTTTCAGCATGGTCGTGAACATTTTCAAAAATAGGCTCCTCATTAAACGGGCGTTCCATTGAAAAAATTGCGATTTTTCACAAAATTGATTTTTCAAAAAAAATCAATATCACACAATTTTGTGAAAAAAGAATACGCAGTAAATTAGCGTAACCTGCTCTGATACCAATTTGAAAAGTGCGACTGTGTGATAATTTCTTAAATTAATTCTCAAGATTCCAATAAACCCTTATTTAATTAGAGTCTATATAACCCAAAGTAAATCAACCCCTAAACATGCATCTATGTGTGTGCGTGTGTCAAACCATAAATAAATAAAGCATGCGACAAAAGGTTAAGGAAAAATCCCGCAGGGCAAAACCTTTTATTTCACTATGAATTTATAAATTGTAACTTACAATTGCATAGAGAAATCTGTAATGGATCAACGCACAGTCAACCCACAAAGACACGCAGTCTTGAACTCAGCAAGAGAATACACGCAGTGCCCTCCAAGGACTCGCAGCCCAAACAACAAAAGAAGAATCGCGGCACTCCTCAATGGCACGCAGCCATAAAACATTGTAGAGACTCCCTCAGCAATAACACGCAGCTCTCGGTTGCAAAGATCTCCCCACAAAGGTTGAACAAACACAAGGTTGTGTTCTTGGGTTACAAAAAGATTCACATACGTATGGAAATTGTGTGAATCAAAACATGAGTCTTGGGACTCAAAAAATATGAAGACTTGAGGTGATAGAACTCTCAAAAACGTATTTGCAAGTCTTGCAAAACATCTCCCCCGAAGTTGGCTTTTAAAGGAATCTAAAACGAATTTTAAAACTTTGGGACTCTTGCACCGTCAGGTACCCTGAACCGATTCTGGTGTACCCCGAACCGGTTCCCTATGCGGTTTGCGGTACCTTACCAGTTTGGGGTTAAAAGAAAATAGCATTCTTCAAGGAATTTTCTCCATCTTCAAAAGGTCATAACTCCTTCACCGTAGCTCGGATTGAGGTGCCATTTCTTCCAGTATCTTCGTTGCGGAGAGATCTTCAACTTTCCAATTGACCGGACCTTCGAACTATGGCTGTAAAATTATGAAAATGACCTTGAACTCTCCTATCGTGCCTTTTTTCACTGTTTTGACTTCTCTTGCATACCACTTGCATTACGTCCCTAAAATCGTGGAACGTGAAGTCGTTGAGGCAGATGTGGGACACATTAATGGAGATGTTGAATGCTTGATTCTCGAAATTCGGATTGAGGCCGTCGTGTGAGATCGTGAGGTGACGTGCCAAATGTAGTGGCGTACGACATACACAAATGTAACATGTTGGACATGAGAAAAATGTCCTTACAATGTATCACACCCCCTAACTTAGACATTGCTAGTCCCTAGTGATGAAACAAACAAAACTAGTCCAGAGATGGAAATTCAAGACGTATATATGCATCGAAATATAATTTCCACTTTTGTAGGGAACACGATTGCATTTAGCATATGTAATAAGCCGTTAAACTCCTAGATTACCCTAGTGGACGAGTGTCGTCTCGTGAGGATTTTCAGGGATGATACCCATAAACATCGTATGGTTTCCTCAAAATATGCCCAAACCAACATGCGACAAGCCCAACAAAAGCAAAAAAGATTTCATATGCATTATTAGCAAAGTGAATGAATTCACACAAAAATCCAAATCATTAACATTATAGAATGCACCTCATAGAATTGAAACCTTAAAATGTGGGAGGGGAGCGAGCACATGCAAAGTGTGATTTGGCAAAAACTTATATATATTGGATAAACATTAAAGCAAGAATATATTCAGTCCTCATGGGAATTACACTCATCAAGTGATTTCACTCGAAATAGGGAATTAACACACGGGACATGCGGGCATAAAGAGTAAATATAAATGAAAACTAGGTCGCGCACATGTCACAAATGATGAACGCTATATATAAAATAAAAAATATAATCTCAATGAAAGGTACCGCACATTAATGGAGGCGAAATGCATTTTCACTGATTATCAAAACTATTATGATTTTTAAATTACATCTACTAAAGATCACATGGGACTTGTATAGGGTTATGATGTAGGCTAGGCTAGGGTGTAAAATAAAGGAATGTATATACGGATTCAAATTATTCGGGATGAAAACTAGGGATAATGGAAAGATGCGAGCAATATCAAAATTGGAAAACAAGTTCCAAAACGGCATTAGATATATCATCGGGGAGAGTAATCAAAGATTATTGAACTATATACAACATTTACAACTTTCTCTTTCTTTCTTTTCTTCTTTTCTTCTTTTTTCTTTTGTTTTCCTTTGCTTTTTGCTTTCTCTTTTTCATCACTTTTTCTTTTCTTTACTTTTCAAACTCTCATATGCCCAAATTGCAACCACAAAACAACAATATCATTTAATCCCAATTAACAATCCAAACAAGGGTATGTAAGGCAATATGTATGGTATAAAACTCCAATTTGGAGTTGGTTATGGGATTGGGGTTATGAAACGAAAAGCTATATTTAGGCTCAAAGGGGTTGATGAGGGTAAACATATAAGGTGAGGTCAAGGTCAATATGGGTGATATAACAAAGATGGACTATGATAATTTCTAAAAGTTTACGCAATTCTCGAGTCAAAACAATATATGAAAATCATTATCAAGTAATACATTTCATATATGAACTCAATTAATGAATGATCAATTAAAGAATAAAGAGATTACCAACGACTGTAATGTTATCAAAGAGGAAAGAATAGTGTATACACTCACAAACGATGAAAGGTACAAAGCTTACTCGGCGTAAGTATATACAATGCAACAAAAGATTATCGAGTTACAAAAATCTTAAACCAAATCAATATAACCATAAAAGTGCATGTGCTCATGGGATTAAAGTTTAATTCATGAAGTTATTCATAATATCAATAATCGAGGACGAAAGACTAACAACTTCTAAAATCAAGAACATGCATCATTGGGTTGTCTATTGGATCGGGCAATTATTGAAGTTTATCATCGAAAACAAAGGCAAAATGCCCAAAAAAGGATAAAAAAGAAAGAAAATATTTTTGAAATTTTCAATTTTTCTAAGAAAAGCATACTAAGTAACTAACATGTGAGCAAAAACATGGACTAAATAAAGAAATGGATAGAATATCCCACACCCCCTAACTTAAAACTTTACATTGTCCTCAATGTGAATTAAGAACCAAGTCAAAGAGAGTAAAAGAGCGATATTACCCAAAAGTGGAGCGATCCCCATAAGAACAAGTCCAAAGAATCTACAAAACAATTTAGTATCGAGCATAGCAAAAATAAGTAACAAAAAGTTAACTAATTACACTAGACTAAATTAAAAAGGAAAGAAAAAATAAAAAGAAAGAAAGCTAACTATATACAACCTACTATTTAGGATTCACACTAACTGTACACTAGAAGTCTAAATAGGTGAGGGTCCACCATGAAAATGATTTGACTTTGGAGGATAATCGGTGTACCCTCACATACAAGCATGTCGTCCGAAAAATATGAATTTCGTTTGAATAACGGAAGGCATGTGTAAAGCGGAAGAAATGAACCATCGCCAATTAAAAGCTTTGGAGGGACGATGGGGGGTTTGGATTGAACGGGTGACAAAAACATGTGGGGACCGAGAAAAGACGAATATCCTCCCAAAGATTTTGAAATTAGAATGGGAGGCGGCGCACACGAAGGCACGAATGCGATCGTGGAAGGCGACTCGAGCAAGTAATCCTCATCGGCATTAAAGTTTGAAACGGAATCATCGGGTACTTGTGACGGTGTGATAACAGAGAATGAAAATGGGGATGAAAGAAATTCAAACTCATGAGATGAATCATCATCGCATGAAGATTGAGTTTCGAAGGAAATAATATCATTTTCAATGAAATGCTCTTCTTTGGGGGCCAAAGAAGAAATCATTTCATTGCAAATAGATATTACGTCATTTTCATCCTCACTTTTAATATCTATTACGAGATGGGCAAAGTCTAGAATGGTTTGTTCCAAAGTAGGCACAAGTACCTCATTTGGTTCAAAACATTCCACGACTTCGAAAGTCTCGAAAGCAAAATCATCGTCGGACTCAAATAATAAATCTAATTCATGTTCCCAAAGATGATTTTCTTCCCGATAACGATTTTTAATTTTCTCATTTTCATACATACGCAAACCCTCACCGAATGTCATAGGTCAAGGTGCATATGCATGAAAATGGGAATTTTGAAAATTACCATCGGACTTAAACGAAAACTCATTATTATAGGAATTTTGAAAACTATTGCAATTCGTTTTAAAATTCCTATTATAAGGAGGTAAATGCCCAAAATCATTATCATCATCATCAAAATTCCAATAACCTAAGTTTGACTTTCGTTATACTCGCCCAAAGTCATATTTGAATTTGTAATACTTTGGGATTCTAAGTATTCACCAAAAGTCATAGGATTACGAGCATTTTGAGAATTATAACAATGACTACCAAAAGAATTGGAATAAGACATGCTTACCCCAAAAATGGCTCAAGTGGCGAATTCCACAAAGTAGGTGCGCGCGAGAAAAATTCGAGCATTTCTAAGTGCTCAAATGTGGAAGTCCTGTAAAAAGATTAGCAAATAATACAAGTAGAAAGAAAATACTATGAAATACTAAATCAAATAAAGTCTAAAACAAACTAGTCCCCGACAACGGCGCCATTTGATATACTGGATTTTGCAGCGGCGCGAGAGTCACCTACGCACCGGTCGTTTTTGAATTCGGCTCACCTGAACTATACAAAAACCAAAACTACGACTACACTCAACGGGTGAGTATAGCGGTAAGTCGAGTATCGAAAATCCACAGAGACGAGTTGCTAGAATTTATAGGATTTAATACTCCTAAATAAAAATGTAAAAGATAATTTTAACAAAAAGGAAAAGATAATAAAGAGAAAAGATTAAACTAGGCAATTGTATTAAAACTACGTTAACAAAGCGAACGAAAACTATAGGTTGCGTCGAATATCCCTCACCCGAGTTAATTAGTATAAAATGATTACATAGGTCGACGAGTTATTAAGACTGCGTCTCGTTTTGACATTTAATTAAATCAAGAGTTGTCACTCCCCTAAATTCGCATAAAAGTCTAATAAGATTTTGGCGTCAACAAATACCCCGAAAATTCCGCACGCAAGGTCGTAAGCACGGAGCATACATGATATGCTCCGTTAAATCTCCTCAGCATAATGACTAGGACAACCCACTCAAAATAGACTCGTAAAACTCCATCACCAAAGCAAAGCAACATGTCAACCCTAGGTAAGTTCAATCCGACACAACTTAATTTAGCCTAGCTACAAAGCATGGTAAAAATCATGAATTAAATCTATACTAGAAAGCAATAAATGGAAAGCAATTAAATAAAGCAATAAACCTAAATTAGAAAGCAAGAAATGAACAACACAAAGCTTAAACAAAGAAACAATAATTAATAACAATGGAGGAGATAATGGATAGTGCGTATAATACCGAAATGGGTTCAAACCATAGGAAGAGAAGCTCCACCCAATAATCCCCTATCTCTAACCTAAAATGAAATATATTCCCCAAATAAAAGCCCCCAATATTTTATTTATACCCCAAAATAAACCCCCAACAAAACCAAGTCAAAGCACCCAAAATAAGTCAATTTTCGTCCATATTTGATGGGCGCAATCGACCTCTGTTTTGGTACCGGTCGACCGCGATTTTGACATTTGCCTTGGGCTGTTGACAGCCCCTTTTTCCTCTTTGAACCAATTTTAATGCGTTACACGGAAACGGCTATAACTCTCTCATACGAAATCGAAATGAGGTGTGGTTGGAACCAACACGAAGCTAATTCAATTATCTACATGATTATGTTTTGAAACCCTCCAAATTATGCAGTATGAAAGTACCAAAATGCCCTTGAAGTAGAAGTAAATACCAAAACCTTTCAAAAATGGCCATAACTCCCTCATACAGAGTCAGAATGACGCACGGTCAGTGGAAACGGAAAGATAATTTGATGATCTACATGTTGGTAACTTCATTACATAAAAATTAGTGAGTTTGAAAAGATCAAATTTTCCCTTGAAGTAGCTTTTGACGACAAAACTTCTCCAAAATGCAACCGAACCTCACTTTTAGCGTTCCAATACCTACAAAAGCACAATTAACCCCTGCAAAATATATATATGTCCAAATCCGAGGTTGTCTGGTTAACGAGCATAAATATAGACATTAAGAACGTAAAAGTTCTAGAATGCATAAAGATAAAGGGCGCAAATATGCAATATTCGTGACGTATCACATGGGACAAATCCACGACCCACAGTCTTCGTCTGGGATTTTGACCATGACCAATCGCCAGTTTTTGTGTAGTGAATCTCTTGTATCGTCTGATTCTTTTTCTTAATAATCCCATTCTACTGAGGAGTATGAACAACTGAAAAATCATGCTCTATGCCCATTTTATCGCACTAGTTATCCACTTTTTGTTTTTAAATTCAGTGTTGTTGTTATTAACATACGATTAATAGTGATAACGTGTTGGTTTTGTACATGTCACTTGGTTATAAGGAACTCAACCGCATCGAACTTTTCTCAAAGGAATCCTACAATCGAGAATGTAAAAAAGTCATCGAGCATCAAAATAATGTATCTCTTACCACCTAAGCTCTTCGAGCGAGTAGGACCCAAAAGATCCATGTGTTAAAACTCTAAAACACGGGAGGTGCTAATAGTATTTGACTTTCGATGGGGATTTCGAATTTTTTTACCTTATTGGAAAGGTCCACAAATCGAGGAAGTTGGTTTCCCAAGTGATGGTAAGCCACGAACTAGGTCTTTCTTAACTAGCCTCTCAAGATCTCTAAAGTTCACGTGGCCCAGTCATTGATGACAAAGGTCTATAGTGGAGACCGTGGCATTGTTGCACACAAAAGAGGACTTGTGCACAATCCCTTGACAATTATCTTCCGTCCTCACACCTTGTAGTAATAGTTTACCAGATTGATCATAAATATTATATTCAGATCGATCAAACTCGATTGCAAAGCTTGCATCCCGTAGTTAGCTTATACTAATCAAGTTTGACATAAACCCCTTCACGTACAACACATCATCTAGCTTAGGAAATATGTGTATCTCAACACTACCACGTCCTAAAATGCTAGATCTACTCCCTTCTTCAAAGGTGACTTTCCATTCCTTGCGATCCTCAAGGTTGGTAAAAATGAGACGTCACCTATCATGTGCCTAGAACATCCAGTATCAAAATACCATTGGGATGTATTTTAAGTCTTAAGAGCAACATGAACAACAAGGGATTTTTCATCTCACTTAGGTACCCAAGTAGCGATAACCTTTTGTTTACCCTTGTCGTTGTTGACTCTAGTTAGAATGTTGGAAGAGTTCTCAAATTGCAAAGACATCTGTTGAAATTCTTCCATTAAACTATGGGAAGTCGTGACTAAAAATTCAACTTGCACCCTAAGACTAGTAAAATCACTGAAGTGGTGTACGAGAGTATGCGTATGACTAGTCCTGCCTAATTTATAGCAAAACTCTCAAAGGTGACCTGCCTTTTTATAATAGGTGAAAGCATAAAAAGGTTTGGGTCTACCTCGGTTTGCTTTTCTAGGTGGAACTCTTTTAGGTGGATTAGGCCTCCTAGGTGGATTTAGTAGAGGGTCATAAGGATTCGTCATAAACTTGGTAACTCGCTCAGGTGCAATGTGGGAAGTGGATGCACCATCATAGCCAATTCCTTGCCTCTCAAAATTTTCTAAAGTGGGGTCGATGAACATCTTACCAACCTTCTTCGATGTGTCCTTAATAGTTACCTTGACATCCCGAGCACGTTCGATATCTTTCTTGAGTTGGGACATAAGGGCTTCAAGTTTCTCATGAGTTTTCACACATACTTGAAGATCTTTTATAAGACTAGCCAAGTTGTTGGTCAAGTCCCCATTCTCTTTCTTAACAAAACAAACTCTCTCTCCAAAGCTTCTCTCACCTAGGATTCACTCTCTCTTACCTCCCGCAACTCTTTCTCTAGATTTTTTTTTTTTACAAGGACAGTCGTAACTTGATTATAATATGGAGATTATAACTGCATATATTAATTTTAGCGACAAAACAAACAGTAATATCAAATAACATAGTTATTTATATAAAACTAGGATTAAACGATATTTCATACAACAATTATTACGACACTTAGTTCCAAAAATTTTATATTTTACCCTAAAATTTTCTCCAGAAACATAAGTTCTGTGATGGAGTATGATAGTTTCTATTTTAACATTCATATTAGCATAATATTAACATAATTAGAATGCTAACCTTTATAACAAGGCTCTGATACCAACTTCACAAGTGCGGATCGAAATATTATTGAACTGATAATATTATTGAACTGATGTGAGTAAAGGATATTACAAGAGAGGAGAAGAGAAATATTACAACTTATGACTGATGATTTCAACTGAGAGGAAGCTCTCCTATTTATCACCTACGGACTTCATCCGTTATGTATTCTAATTCAGAAAGAAAAGAGAAACAAACAAAAGAGATAATACAATCTGACAGCATCTTTCATTTTTTCAAAAAGTGCACAGTAATATTAAAGAAAATAGTAGTTGCACAGTAAATGTGCATAGTAATGTGATTTGGACATTTTTGTTTTAAACGCCAAACGTCATTGCATGCGTCAGTTGGTTACTGTCCTTATGCAATCCTTATGCAATCCCCACTTCGTGTGCTAGATGATTTGCAGTCGTTCATGTGGGTTCATCTTCTTCATACATTTGTCATGCATCAAATGCATTGGCAATGTTGGCCTCAGCAACAGAGTCGAAGGACATGCTGTCGTTAGGGCTGTGGTTTGGAGGTCCATGTAATTGGGCTTGTTCATATTCCTCCGCATGGCTTAATTGTTCAAAGGGAACATCCAAATTATTTTTGTTTTTCAAATTATTTAGAAACTCCCTTACCGCCGCTCGTTGTTCAAGAGAGGTGGTGTAATTTATCGGTAAATCGGTAACAAATAATCGTCTGCCATCAGTTACCATGAATTTTAATGTTGATTCCCGACAAAAATATTCTGCATAGTTTGAAGTATTGATCAGGTTTTGTGACCAATATCTCGTTGTGTCCAACTGGTCCAACGGTACATTAAGTGCAAATTCCCAATTTTGTTCAATCTCGTCCCATTCATAGTCCTCAGTACCTCTGAGGTACCAGATCTGGTAGGGTTGATAGAAAATTTCTCTTGATCGCCAACCAATTGTGCTTGTGATATGAAATGACAGATAGCGAGTATATTTGTACTTGCTTTTTGTCAATACATGATAGGTCATGGTTTTGATCATCATAGGTAAAAATTCAAAATGATTGAAACAAGCTACACTGGAGAAGATTAGTTTGTTTACTAACCCCCATTCAATTGTTTCAATATCCCAAGGTGGATATCCCTCTTCAGTAATGAAATGCAGTTTTGGCATGTCATCACTATAATTTAAACTGGAGTAAAAATGTTGGAGTAAAAGACTTTTTATCTTTTGCTCATGGTCCTCAATTTTTGGTAAAATTTCGATTTGGAATAGAGGACGTGGGAGAATTATCTTTGCTTTTTCAAATAGACAAATTCTCCTGATGGTATTGAAGATCTTGTCAGAAAAATCATTTTCCAGTAATTCAGAAAATTCCAGAAAAGTATCAATTTTTTCTAAAGGAAAATCTTCATTTTCATAGTTTAAGCTTTTTATGAGTTTGAGGCTCGGACTTTTGAATTTATCCAAAGTTGTTGTTTGTTCAGCAATTTTGTTAGCAAGGATACTCATATTTTTTCTAAAATCTTGTCTTTTATCTCGGAGATGAGATTTCCATGCTTCATTTAATGGTGTATACAACTCGCAGGGAATTCCTGGGTTGTGAAAGTCATGGGTTTCAGTATCAAGGAGGCTTTCCTTGGTCTGTAGTTTGGAGAACTGGTAAATCATATTAGGAGGTCCTAACTGTTTCATCCAATTTTCCCATGTTGTGATGGCTTCTGGCATAGTATTAAATTTTTGGTGACACGCACCAGGGTATTTGTTTACTTGCATAAAACATTGATTCCAGTTGTCATAGAAGCCTGGATTTCGTCCACTGAATACAACATAAACATGATTTTGTTGAGGTTGTGTAGATGATGATGCTTGGGTTTTTGCCTTTTTAGCAATAGTTACCCAATCTCCTTGTGCTTCCCCGGGGTGCTTATCTCCCATCCTGAAAATAGTAATTCCACTTGTTTAGTGGTTTTGATAAAATATATTTCAAAATATTCCACTTGTTTAATG
The DNA here is from genome assembly GCA_949130495.1 of Sambucus nigra. Taxonomy (NCBI): domain Eukaryota; kingdom Viridiplantae; phylum Streptophyta; class Magnoliopsida; order Dipsacales; family Adoxaceae; genus Sambucus; species Sambucus nigra. The sequence continues at coordinate 309,120,428 of OX422217.1, read as the reverse complement.
GGTTTCTAAAAACTCTACTTGGTTAGTAGGTTTTTCTTCATAGTTCCTGCTAAGATAATCTGCAAGAAAATTATTAGTACCATTTAAATGTTCAACTTCAAATGTATAGACAGCGATTTGGTTGAACCATTTAAGTCTTCTTCCTTCTAAAATATTTCTTTTATTTATGAGGAAGTCTTTGACAGCTTTATTATCTGTTCTGACAATAAAGTCTTCAGGTGCTAAGAAAATATGGAATTTTTTAATAGCAAGCTTAATTGCTAATAATTCCTTTTCAAAAATAATATAATTCAGTTCATTTGGTTTAAATTTTCCTGAATTATATCCACATATCAATTCATGTTTTTGAATTGTTTTTGGGATAGTGGTTTTCTTACCACGAATACCAAAAGTATTGGAAGGATTGTTTTCATTCCAATGTTCTCCAGGAATTGCTTTGAGAACACATCCCCAGCAATTGTCCGAAGCATCAGTTTCCAATATTAATTTATCTCCTATTTTAGGAAAATAGACTTTTGGGCAATTATTAATAATTTCTTGTTTAATTGTTTTAACAACAAGGGTATCATTATCACTCCATGTAAAAACTTCATTCTTTTTGAGTTTTTCAAGAAGTGGTAATTCTTTTTGAGATAATCCTTTTATGAAATTTCTTCCATAATTAAGGATCCCTAGGAAACTTTGTAATTGTTTTTTATCCAAAATTTTCTCATTAAAATCTCTTATTTTAGAGATGATATGATCTTGTAATTGTAGGCCATCCTGGTTTAGGATTATGCCAAGAAAATTAATTTCTGTTTTTTCAACATCAATTTTCTTAGGTGATAAAATGATTCCATGTCTTTGGAATTTTTCACAGATAATTTTCAGATGATATCTATGTTCTTCTATGGTTTTGGAAAAAACAAGGATGTCATCTATATAGACAACACAAAAATCCTTAAGGTCTTTAAAGATTTTGTCCATCCATCTTTGATATACCTGAGGAGCTGTGTTTAGTCCAAAAGGCATAACATTCCATTGATAATGTCCTCTAGGGGTACTAAAGGCTGTCAATGGCTTGGATTCTTCAGTTAGTTTTAACTGCCAAAATCCAGATTTACAATCGAATTTGCTAAAGAACTTTTTTCCTTTAGTTTGGTTGATTAATACATCTTTTCTTGGAATAAAATAACCATCAAATTCTAATTGTTCATTTAGTCTTTTATAATTTATAACCATTCTAGCTTTTCCTCTTATGACTTCATTGTGTTTTCTTACCATGAAGGTAGGGCTAGAGTGTGGACTTATTGTTTCTTCAATAAGGTTTATATCCAATAATTCTTTGATTTGTTTATCAAATTCATCTATATCATTTCTGGTATAGATCATTGGTTTTACTCTTATAATGACATTGGGATCTCTTAGTCTGAGATTACAATACCTTGGACTTTTATTCCATAATTTTAGTGGGTTTTCACTAAAATTATCATTTAATATAGTATAAAGCCAATGAGTTTCTTCAAGGGCTTTGATAAAAGGAGTTATATCCCCTTTCTTAGTAGGACGAAAATCTCTTTCGCACTTATATTTATGTTGTTGTAGTAAAGGGATTTTTACTACATCTTTGTTGAGGGTTAGATTTATAGTTCCCTCATCAATACTTATAGGCAAATATTCTGAGATAAAATTGTTGCCTAATATAAAATCTCCATGCATTTCTGGAAAGCATAAGATTTTTGGAATAATGAATTTCTTTTCGTTAAACCATATAGCCACTTTTTTGGCTTTTAAATCAATGAAATTCTGTGTCCCATTGATGCCTGTTACAGCAATAGGGTTTTTCATTTTTATCCATTTTTCAGGAGGTAAAGCATTAGGTCTACAGGAACTTATAGTTGCTCCTGTATCAATTAATGTGCAAAGACTATATGGTTTATAGCCTGCAAAATTGAAGTAACCTAATACATCAGTATATCTTCTCTTTCCATGGCTTGGTGAGAAGATTATTTCTTCTTTTCCTAATTGGAAATGATAAATTTGACTGGATTTTATATTATCTTCTTTTAGATAATTTGTTCCAGGTAATATTGGTACTTGTATATTTTTCATAGCAATAGGAGGTTTACTATTACTACTTTCGCCTTTTAAAAGGTTTTTTCCCTTTAATTTTTCCCAATCATTGTCAGGAAAATTCTTTTGCCAATTTTCTGAATGTTTATTTTTAAAATAGACATTATTACCAGATACCTGTAATTCAACGCTGTTTTGTTGTTTTTCAGGAGGTGGTTCTGTTATTTGGGGTAGTATCCATTGTCTTGGTACTTCCAAATCTCTCCAGTTGATTAATCTGGGCTGTATTGCCGAATCAAATGGTCGAGGTTCAAATATTTCTATCCACATTTTGTGTATTAGTATGTGGTAGAGTTGTCAATTCATGAATTGTTTTCCAATGTATTGACATATTTCGTGAGGTATCTTTCATTCCTATTCCTTTGGTTTGGATTTTTATAATGACAGATTCCTCAATATTTGGATCATCAATAGATATGAAGAAATTTGGTTTTATATTAAACCAAATAACTCCATTTACTAAATTGGATTGTACTCCTCCAATTATGGCATTCATAGGATTACTGAATCTTTTGTCTAAGACCAGTATAGCTACGGGTGTATCCATACCTTGTCTAAATAGGGCAGTAATACAGATTTGAATAAACCCGATGTGTATATATTTAATATTTGGGTGTTTCTTCTTCCATCTTTTGATCTTTTTTAAATCAAAAAGTTTAATATCTGCTGTTTCATCATCTGTTGAGCCAGCAGTAGTATTACCATTAAATTGTTCAAATATTCTTGTTGAGAATAATTTGAATTTTGATAATTTATAGACATCTTCCTTTTTTATAAGTTGCCTTTGATTATCAATTTCTTGTAGTTGTTCGTTGGTAAAAGTGATTTCTTCTCCAACTATTTCACGAAGGGCTATTGTTTGTAGCTCATCTTCGCTACTACCTCGTACTTCTGCAGTATTATACATAAATACGAATTCTTCATCGGATGTTTCCGAATCAGATTCAATCTCATATAAAATTTCATAATTAGAAATATCAGAATCAGATAAATCTTCTCCATAGAATATTTCTAATTCTTGTTCTTCAAGAAATTTTATCATTTTATTTGCACTTTTTCCTTTTTTAGGACAATCAGGTGCATAATGGCCTTCTTCGTTGCAAATGTAACAACGACACTTCTTTTTTAGAGGTGGTTTTTTAGAAGGTTTCTTTTTTCTAATATATTTTTTATTCTTTGAAAAAGATGTTTTCTTTTTCCAAGGTTTCCATTTAAATTTTCTCTTTCGAGAATATTTAGAATATTTGGAATTTCTAGGAGGTGGATTACATCCTATTTTCCAGTTTTCTTTTGAAATCTTATCACAACATTTATAACCAGCTTTAGAATTTGTGATTTGATTTTTAACTTGTTTCTTGGCTTTTATTTCAATGCAGTGGTCAGATATTTTTCTCAATACCCAATTTATGCGAAAACCAAGATTGTCATCTTTTTCGTCCTTTCCGATAGTTTTTAACCAGCCAGGATAAGATTTTAAAGCTATTTCATCCCATGGGTTTGGGAGTTTATGAAAGAATTGATCCATCCAGTGTTTGGTCTCTGAATGTTTTAGTTTGAAATAATATTTTTTGTATAGTTCAACAAATTCTTCAAATTGACAAATGTTACATAATTCTAGTTTAGATAAGATGTAACACGCATCCTCTTGGAGTCTGGGTTCTCCAGTATATCCAATCAGATTTTCTTTGATTATTTCAACAAATCCTTTTAATATTTCATCAAAAGATTTGAAGGTTTGTAGGAGTTCAGTTTTTTGCTGAATTCCTATTTCTGAGCTTTCCCATTGTTGCAACCACTGTAAAACATCACCTTGGAGTGTTGCAGCAAGGTAGTCTAAAAAATTTTCTTTAGACCATGTACTCTTATAATTAGTAATGAGTATAGACATGGATTGTGCCCACTCATTAATAGTTTGTTCTTGATCTTTAAAAGGTATATGCCTTAGATCAAGATAAATACCATGTTGAGATATATTTTGTTTATTCAAATTATCTCTTCTTAGGAAAAAAGGGTTTGGTTCATCCTCATTTTTAGTATTACTTGTAGAAGCATTGCCGGTTTTAACAAAATCTTCTTTTTCATTTTTATATGCAGGGGTTTGCATATAATCTTCGAAAGCTTCCCAATTTTGGAATTCCTGAAGTGGGTCTTCAGCCTTCCTTTTTCCATCAATTGTATTTACTACATGTGGTGGAATTTCTTCTTCATCAGATGAATATTGGTTTAATTCATACTGATAGTATTGTAATAATTTTTCATTTTCCAAATACGTGGTTTGTATTTGTTCAATGAGTTTATTGCGTTCTGAAACAGTTAATATTGGATCTTTGTATAGATGTTTCCAATAATCTAATATTTCACGAACGTTTATATATTCGGTGTAATTAAATTCTTCTGTTTGAAGAGCTTTAATTTCCTCCGAACCATAATATAACCTAGGAATTTTGTTATCCCCTGGGTTATTCATTCCAGTTTGTTTTGGATTTTGATTATCTATTTTGTTTAATAGATTTTCAATTTGTTGTTTAGTCTCCTCTTTTAGATCTAAATTTTTAACCGTTTCGAGTTGACTAATTTTTTGATCAACTTTATTTAAGTTGAATTCAATACAATCTAATTTTTTCTCTACATAATTTTGATTAACGACCTGATGTCTTTCAGTTCGTTTGACCCAACTAAAAATTATATCAGTTAAACTATTTAACGTAGTACTAATTTTACTAATATCATTTTTAGATTTTTTATCTATATGTAAACTATGATTATACATAGACTCATCTTTTTGTAACCATGGTGCTAAACATTGTAGATTAATATTATTATTATTTTGTTCATCTTTTCTAGATTCCATTGGTACCTAAGACCTCCTATTATATGTTGTTTCAGGTGCCTAAAACCAGTTTTCCTAATGCCTATTGCTTAACTAGAGTAGCTTTTTGGCAAATGGAAATATGGGCTTTGAAACAATAATAGGGATATGGGTTTTATGAAAACTTTTAAAGATTTTCAAAATAATATATAAACTTTTATTTTGTTTCTTCGTTTTAAATTACTCGACATAAAGTTCGGTGTAGGCGCGCTGAAGGTCACTCCTGCTCTCACTCAAAGCATTATCTCCCTCACTCTCCTCGGAACGACTGGACTCACTATCAAAGTGTTCATGGTTAGTATTTTCCTCATCGTGGTGAGGTGCACTCTATGTACTAACATAATTAGACATAAATACTGTGAAGTTACATCCATGAGGTGATTCTTCTCCTGAACTCACCGACTCGACCTTGTTATCACTAAGTGTGACGTTTAAGGCAGATTTGCCTTTCCCGTGATTTTTTAACCTAGTTGGACACTTGTGAGCTTTGTGACCCTTTCCCTCACACTCGTAACATCTCTTGTCATCTTTCTTTGGGAAATTTTTCTTATCTTTTTAAAAAAAATTCTTGTCTGTTTTAATTTTTTTTTATCTTTCTCAAAACTCTCCTTATCTTTGGAAGTAGATTGGTTTTCAAGTTTGAGAAATTTCTTAAAATTTTTAACAAAAAGGGCCAAAATCATCTACGTCATAATCAAACTCAGAATAATATGACGTTTTCTCTCTCTTTTTAGACACGTCCTCTCTTTTCCTTGATTGGGCTTTAAGTGATACCCCTTTATTCTTAGGCTTAACTATTTTTGGGAACATATCTATCTCATACGTCTGAAGATCTCCAACAAGTTTTTCTAACCTAAGAATATTTAAGATCCCTAGCGAATTAAAAACCATAACCTTATAAATAAAGCGAGCGGGAAGTTATCTCAAGATTTTCTTAACTAAAAGCATCTCAGGTATCCTCTCACCTAAATTGAAACTCGAGTTAACTATGTCGAAAAGTCGTGCATAAAACTTGTCAAAATATTCAGATTCAAGCATTGTTATCGTTTCAAATTGTGTGGTGAGATTCTTCTGCTTTGAAGCTTTTACAGCATTGGTATCCTCGTGAGTGAGCTCAAGGGTATCCCAAGCTTCTTTAAACGTGGTGCACGTCATAATGCGGCAGAACTCGTCAGGGGTAACGGCTCCTGATATGGCACTCAAACAGCGGGAATTAAAGTTGGCCCACTTAAAATCGTCCTCTATCCACTATAAGATAGGTCTATGGTCGATGACATTATCAACTGTGACAGTGGGAGGTGTCCACCCTTTTTCACATACTATCTAGACGTGCTCATCTATGGCCTTTAAAGAAAACTTCATCCTAGCCTTTCAGTATGCATAATTAGTACCATCGAACATGGGCACTCGATTATACATATTTTCCATTAAAATTAATTTGTTTAAAGATCAACAATTTTCAGAAAAAATTGATATCAACAGAAAAATATTTTGCGAAAAAAGTCACACGGTAAATTTTGTAATAGACTCTGATACCAATTTGAGAGTGCACTTGCGATCTTAATAGATAATTTCTATAATTAGGTGTCTGGAACACAACATTCCAATTTTTATCTTTATTACCCTAAACAAACAACTAGGTGATAAAGCAAATAAAATCTTGCATGAAAACACAATCAAGGCAAATTGAGAAAAAAAAAAACTTTCGGGTAAAATCTTTTATCAGCACTACAAAGTTTTTACAAGACACAGCTTACAAAAATCTCTACAAAAAATGGCTCAATCCAGAGTTATCCACAGGTGGCGGACCACCCTCGGTATCCACCAATCAACCTTGGTCTTCCTTTTAGCAGTGATCCCCTCGAGAACCACAATGGGTAAGCATTGAAGATAATCTCCCCAGAAGTATAACTCAGATATGGAAATCTAGGGTTTCAAACTGATTCACACACACACACACATATATATATACATATATATGGGAGCGATGATGGTGAATCAAAATCGATTTTTTACCTAAATAAAGTGAGTACTTTTGCAGCAGGTTTGTAGAAATCGAATTCGCAAAAGTCTCAACAATTTTCTGTACAAAATAGGTATTTATAAGGCAGCATAAAATTTGAGGAGGCTAGTTTCCTTCGAATGATACTTCGTGTAATAGCGCTATTTTCCTTAATTAGAAATAAAAGTTGATTTTGATCATGTTTTGTTATGCCTCTTGATGAGTTTTGTATTTGAATTATCTTGACCAATCACTAAGGCATACATAATCCTTTTATTTATGTAAATGATAAAATGGACCGTCGTTCTCAGAGGTTAGAAAAGAATAACATTTTATAAAAAATAAAGGGACCGGATCCATGTATGGCGTATGGACTGCCTACGTACCTCTGTGGTTTTTTAAAAAATTTATGAGTTTCATTTAAAAATAAAGGGTTTTTTGATAGGATCGGGTACCACATAGTTTTGGGTTGGGGAAATGAATATTTTTTTAGAATATAAGGGGGATGAGAAGAGTCATAGCGTACCGAGATTTTGGACTAAGGATAAATTTTATTGAGGCGATCCAAGTTTACTGGACGTGCCATCTCTTTTCAATCTAGGTCTGTGAGCATAGCGGTGTCTCTTGGGAGAATCTTCTTCAAGATGTAGGGGCTGCTCCAATTTGGTTTGAATTTCCCTCTAGGGTCCTAGACGGGTTCTATAATCTCTCTAAGGGCAAGGTCTCCTTTCTAAACACCATGATTCTTGACTTTTCGATTGAATGATTACGTTATCCAACGATGGTACCCCTATATATGATATAGAGCTTGTTGACGCCTATAAGATGGCATGTGCCATTTATAGTTGAGCCTTCGATCTCTTTTCATCCAAGAATGATAATTCATCAAAGAGACTTTGATGCCATTCTTCTTCGTCAACTTTTCTTTCGAGCAGGATACGAAGGGAAGGTATTTTTAGCTCAATGGGTAAGACTGCTTCCATGCCGTACACTGGAGAATAAGGAGTAGCCCCGGTAGGTATTCTAATTGAAGTGTGGTAGCCTCAGAGGGCGTAAGGGATACAGTAAGCCCAATCTCTGCAACTCTCAATCATCTTGTTGATTATGGTTTTGAGGCCTTTATTGGTGGCTTCAATAGAAACATTTGTTTGGAGTCAGTAGGGAGAAGATTTGGGCCTCTGAGTCATATACTCGTCGACTAGTTCCGTGACCTCAGCTCTAAAATGGAACCTATTATCTGACACTAACTCATGGAGAATTAGGTATCAGCACATGATATTCTTTCTGATAAATGTGGCTAATTTCTTAGCCTTTACCACCGCGTATGACTCGACTTCGAACCATTTAGCGAAGTAATTAATGGCGATCGGGATGAATTCATGAACGCTTGAAGCTTTGGGAGTAACTTTCCCTATGATGTCAATGACCTAGGTGGAGAAGGGTCAAGGAGAGGTCATATTATATAGTTCTCGAGGAGGCAAGCATTGGAGATTGGTAAACTATTGGCATTTGGGGCATATTCTAATATAGGCAGTGCAATATTAAACCATAGTTGTCTAATAGTATCCCCGGTGAATGATCTTTTTGACAAGCATGTGACCGTTCATATAGGTCCCGCGTTCCCTACTATGGATCTTTTGCATCATTTTTTCAACATCAGCCCCTGCTATGCAGTACGAATGGGTTCCATCGTAGTTTCTCCTGAATAGTGCTTTATTAGTGATGATATACTAGGAAACTAATTTGCAAAGGGACATACGATCTTTCTTATCGGCATCTTGAGGATACCTACCATGTTTAAGGAGATTCCAAATGTCATAGTACCATAACTCAACCATATAAGAATCTTCCTCGATAATGAGTTCAATGTGGTAGCAATGAGTGGGCTTATCTTACTTTTGAACCGGGAAAGGATCCTTTATTATTCCCTTAAGCATATCGATAATGGATGACAGGGTAGCAAGGGAATCAGTTAGGCTGTTCTTTGCACGGGATAAGTAGTGGAAGGTGACATCATTAAACTAGAAGGCCAGCTCTTCTAGGTGGGCACTGAAGGGTAGGAGCTTCTCATCTTTGACTTCTATTTTTTGAGGATTTGGATGACGATAAGGGCAGAGTCTCTATAATGGTCTAGGTGCCAGATTCCTTTTTGGAGGGAAATATTGAGGCCTATAGTGCATGCCTTATACTCGGTCATGTTTTTGGTATATGAGAAGTCTGGAATGATGGCAATTGGGGTGTGAGAGTCATTAGTGGCGATTAGGATTATCCCAATGTCGTATCATTTCTTGTTGACAACTCCGTCAAAGAACATTTACCATTGGAGGTCCTCCTGAGAGGTGCAGAGAACATATTCATTCGAGAATTCAAAGATCCAAACCTTAGTTTATTCCATAGGGTCATAAATAAGGTAGTCGGAGATGGCTCTCCCGTTCATAACTTTTTGTGTGACCTACACAATGTCAAACTCAGCTAGCAACATCAACCATTGGGCCATTTGACTAGACAGAGCGAACTTTTCTAGTAATTACTTAATAGGATCCATACGGAATACTAGTTTGACAAGGAAGGCAAGCATATAGTGCCGTAATTTCAGCGTGACCCAGACCAGGGCGACACATGCTTACTCCCAAGTTGTGTAGTTAACTTCGTATTTTGCTAATTTTTGGATAGCATAATAAATAGCTCTTTACTTATGGGATTCTTCAATGTATTAGGCTAGCAAATACCCTACTATAGCGTCTGTGATGGTCAAATACAGGAGGAGGGAGATACCTACCTGCGGAGTCATAAGCACCAGAGGTGAGGAAAGGTATCGCTCGATTCCATCAAAGGATTTTTAGTAGACCTCATTCTAGATTAAAAATGGGTTCACAAATAGAAGATAGTTGGATAATGAATCGACTGATGTAATGTATTTTTCCTAGGAATCCTTGGACTTCCTTTTCCGTTCGTAGTGATGGCATCTCAAGTATGGCTTTTATCTTGGCATGGTCTGCTTCGAATCCTTTTTCACTGACCATGAATCCCAATAATTTCTTTTTGTGATGCCGAAAATGCATTTATGTGGATTTAACTGCATCTGGTATTGCTGCAGTCGCTCAAAAACCTTCTGAAGGGTGGGAATATAACCTTTTTGAGTATTAGATTTGATGATCATAGCGTCTACATATACCTCGATCTCTTTATGAATAAGATCATGCAGGATGGTTGTGGCCGCCGTTTGGTAGGCAGCTCGGCATTCTTGAGTCCGAATGGCATAACAGCGTAACAGAAGATTCTCCATGGGGGGATGAAGGCGATTTTCTCCTGATGGTCGGGGTGCATCTTGATTTGATTGTATCTGACAAATCAATTGACAAATGAGTTGAGGGTGTAGCTAGTCGTGTTGTCCATGATCATTTCAATGTTGGGTAATGGATAATCATCATTCAGGGATTCTTTGTTCAAATTCTGGTAATTGACGCACATGAGGACTTTCTCTCCTGACTTCGGCACAGGGACGATATTGGCGCACTATAATAGAATGTCTTATTAGTGACAAAAAAATCTGGGTAAAAGTAATTTGTCACTAAAAATTACCTTTTCGTGAGGAAAGTTAATTTCGCTACGAATTCTATGGGATGAGGTTAAATTGGTGATGAGTTAATAATATTTGTCACCAAATAGTCATAAAAATTTTGGCGTCGTTGTGCCCCTGTATTAAAATGTTAAATTTATCTATTCATGACAAAATTATCACAAGTTTAGTGACAAAAAAAATTCCTCACTTATTAATAGAAAAATAACAAAATCTTCTCACATATCCATTCTTTTAAACCCTCAAATCGTTTCCACCCAAACTAACCTATCTCTCTCTATCTTACTAAAAAAACCTCCCCTCCCTCATGCACTCTGGTGTCGTTGCTCACGCTGGTGCCGCTGCTCACCCCTAGAGCAAAAGTCCTTGGTGATTTTGACTTTTAGGAGTTATTGTGACAACTGAACAGGCAATTTTTTCAGTTTAAATATGCAATTAAAATCTTTTAAAAAATTTAAATTATTGTTTGAGTATGATGTGTTCAAGGTGTTTTCTTTATTTAGGCAGACTTCGGATTATGATGGTGAAGCTAAGTCTTTATTCCATGCAATATAGAAAATTCTGGAGAGGAATTAACTAATGATGCAAGTAATCGCACCCATGTTGATTCTCGAGGTGATATTTCTTAGTGACCCCAAATCCGTGTAACCTTATATTAAGCTGTGATGGTGAAATTCTAGCCAATAATTCATATATGGTAGTGGCTGGAATTTTGTGGAACCATGAAGTTAAGTTTTTTAGTGGATCGGGTAATCATATTGAGATAATTGCAACAACTAACTTAGACATGGATGCTAGAAGATTGGCCTTCTTATTTGTTAGAGCTTACAACATTCCAAATGTGGTAATTGAAAGGTGATTTCAAGATCATTATTGAATTGTGTTCCTTCAATTTAGAGACAAAGTGGGATCTTGAGTCTTATATTCATGACACTAAATTTAAATATAGTTTTTATGATAATTTTTTGCATGGAGAGTTCATTCCGGAGACCTCCATCTTTCATTTCGAGGTTGGATTTCACTATGTTCTCTGTAATTTCTTTCATTACGTTGCTCGCATTTGCATTTTCTTCAATTTTATACATCGATTTATCATTTATTCCATGGATTGACACTAAAAATTTAGAAATTGCAAACTCGGGATTATTGTTCTTAAGCGTTTTTTTAATATTGTAGTTCATTGCTTGAATCTTCACTCTAATATCTTAAATTACCACTTTGTCTTGAACTGATATCCCTAGAATTAATAATCCCTGACATTTAATTTGATGGGTTTTGAGGTCGTTTGGTTATTGATTTATTATTGGCGAGGTTTTGCAAATGTTGTTTAGTAATTTGGATGGAGTTTTTTTTTTTTTGCCCGAAATAAGGTGTTTTTAGACAAGTATATATTTTTAAACACTAATATTTCGATTTTTGTGTCAATCAGGCCAAATAAGCCAAAATATTGGTCGAGATGGGTTGTATTATGCCATGTCAATTGTGTCAAATTGACACGTTTTTTATATCTTTTTAATCGTGTTAGGTTGTGCTATAAATGGGTCGTGTTCGTGTTGTCAAAAAAATACGACTTCATTGGATCGTGTTCGTGTTACCTAAAATCTAGTCGTGTCGTGTTGGGCGAGGTCAAAACACGACCCATTGTCCTGAATCACCACCCCTACTCTCAGATACCGAACACACATTCTTCTAAATTCTTACAATAATATGACCATCATTGAATGTGCAATTTTATTTATATTACACACTGGTGAATTGTCGTAACAATATTCATCATCACGTATCTGTAATTTTAAAGATACCCTAGTTTTTTTCTGTAAATTCTTAGATGGCGAAGTCTTCTTTTTACGTGCTAATTTTAGGTAAAAATTTTGTCGTTCATGTAACACCCGGTAATTTTGAGGATTTAAAATTTAATTATTTTGGGGAGAAATGGATATATTTAAATTGGAGAAACTTAAATTTATGATTTAGAGAATTTATTTGAGTGGGAAGAATTTATTTATATTTGGCGACTTTAAGTTAAATTGTTCGAATTAATGTGTGTCGCATTTTGAGGTCAAAATTGGAGAATGTTATAAAGTATTTCGGATGACAATTCTGAGTGCGCGGTTGAGCCCGGATGGGTCGAGATAGTCAGAAAAGAATACTCGGGGGTAGTAATCGGGCGGGGTGATTAGGGCCATTTTAATTAGGCCCGTATGGCCTAAAACGGGATTATGGGTTTTAAACCTAATTGGGGGAAAAGTTGAACGACAGCTAGCAATTCTAAACCTAGGGTTTGAGAGAGACACAGAGGAATCAAATCTAGAAACAAATTGGGAACTTTTGGGAGACAAATTAAGGGACGGATTGGGGTGTTCTTCATCAACACGTTCACTACACAAACGGATCAGACCCTACGAACAATTTCAGGCAAGTGGTTAACTATTGTAGTTCTTAAATTGATGATAATCAATTCATATCATAGTATGTGTATATGAAAATTTGTTTTGGGTGTGTATCCATAATTAAATTGGTTTTTTTTTCTGAAAGTAGAGTAATGGTTAGATTTAATTACTCAAAGGATGTTAGGTAATGATTTGGAACTGTTAAAATTGAATTATAGGGTGGATTACGGTAGGCATTAGTGTTTAAATTGATTGAGGTTAATTTCGATAAAAATGAAACCCGGATGAAAAATCCAAATCTGATATACTTAGGGTTATGTATAAATTTGATGATGGATTAAGGTCTCTATGGTGTTTAGAACCTTTTCTTGTGTGGAGAATATGTTGGTTGTGATTTGGGAAAAGGTTTGGGAAGAAACAAAAGCTTAAGGGTTCATCAAAGGCTGAAGCAGCAAGCCGAAGAAGACGAATACCTGTTCGATCGATCGATCGACCCAGGGGATCGATCGATCGATGGTCCCGGAATTTTGGCAATTCGGCTAGTTTTATATATATAAGGGAAATTAATTTAGGATTTAATCCCTACTTTTATTTAGTGATAAATTCATATGTGACACATATTCCTTAGAAATTATAAGGGGATATAATTGGGTTTAGGAGGGTGATAATTGTATGTCGTAAGATGAATAAATTTCGGAAAATAATTTGTGAGTATTGATTTCAGACCGAGGGAAATATTCGGGTATTGTAATTGAGAGGTGCTACATTATTAAAGGAATTGAGGTGTAATTAATTAGTTATGGGGAGAAATATAGAATCGGGTATTAACAATGGTACGGGCCAAGTGAGAGAGTCCGGATATAATGGTTGGACGACACCAAGTGTTAAATTAATTAATGTGTAAATTAATTAAGTTGAGTCGGGCCACAGACTCGGGAAATTACAGGCTAGTATTACGGGTTTTTGAGTACGCGGTAAAGTCGGGATTTATATTATATATATACGGTGTAGTGATTATATATATATATATATATATATATATATATATATTGTGTGTGCTATTAAATATCAGTGACTAGATATCTATTTAATTTATATACTCTAGTGTTATCAAGGAGGTTGCGCGATGTGGGTGAATCCCCTAGCTTGAGGAGTAGGGTGAGTATATCCCCAGGTCATAGCATCCGGTATATGGGTGAGGGATTTATCTCACTTTCAGGGAAGGAATATGACCGCCTCCACTACATTTATATTTTGGGCCAAGTTGGTGAGCAATTCCAACTCGGGTATCTAGGATATGTGAGCATACCTAGTAAGATAGCACTTTAGAGGGAATCATCTGGTGAGGGTATACCCGGAGGGATGGATGTACATATATATGTGTGGTCGTTCTTAGTAGAGGTACGTATATAATGGTAGTAAATATTATATGCGGAGAATAATACAGTGTGTGATGTATATACTTTATATAACTCGTGTCATGGTTATATGCTATTATTTAAGAAGGAATTAATTAAGTTAATTGATGAGATAACTTGTAACTCATGAATAATTATACTCGGGTTAGAGTAGTATGGCAAGGGGAGGTTATACCAGGACTAGTTGGACGGGGTAGTACAACTAGGTGGGGTTAAGGTAACCGTTAGGTGTGCACATTAGTGGAGGGGTGAGAATGTCCTCAAGAGAGTGCGACACAAACTTAAATATGAAGCGCATTCATGCATTTTAAATTGCTGCAGTTAATTCACTTGCTAAATATTTTCAAAATATTTTTGGTTCTAACCCTTGCTATAAAACTATTTTCAAAATCTTTTAGGTGTCCAGCCACAAGGATGCCAAAATTGATATTCTATTACAGGGACACGGAGCTGCGGCATATGTGGATGCTAGCAGGAGTTTGGATTAGACGCATCGTTCATTTATTCCTAGAGTAGGAATCTTTTATCAGTTTCAGTTTTATTTAGGTCTTGTCGCCCAGACTTTTCAGTACAATTTTCAGATGTATTTATTCAGGGGTTGGATATTTGTATTGAATTATTTACTTTGGTGACCGATGGTTTATTCGGCATGTATTCATTATTTATTCAGTTTATTTAATTCAGTTGTGTGAGTGGATTATATTTATTTTCGCATGTACTATTCGGTTTAATTAATAAGATAAAATTTAGCACCATCTTTTTACAATACTAGGTGGTTAGCAAGTTTTAAAAAGGTTTTTGACAGTGATGCTAAGGATGAACCAACTGGGATTCCTGTTTTAATTTGGTATAGGACTGATCACCCGGTATTTTATTAGGCGGGATGTCACAGATGGTATCAGAGCATCAGGTTCTAGTGTCCTTAAGATCTGTGCGACTTTTCACGTTTCAGCTTAGCGTCCTTTGATGTAGAGCCTTATCATAGGATTGTTGTATTCTTATACGTATGCACATTTACGTTCTTCTGCCAATTATGTTATATTTGAGGGTGAACTCATACGATTCGATTCTCATTTCAGATGTCGTCTAAGAGAGAGAGAGATCAACAGGGGGAGATGAGACTAAAAAGGCTCATCAGAAGCAAGAGTTACCGCACCAACTTCCAGAGATGATTTTGGCAGCACGGGTAACTGAATTAGAGGCGCAGGCAGTTAAAGCAACGATGATCGCTATGGCAAGGTACTTTTCATGAGATCAGCCACAAGTGTTAGTGGCACCAGATATTCAGGCCCACCCGGGGTCGTCGGGGTGGCAGCGAGTACAAGAAGTCTTTCAAAAGGGCCATCCACCAGAGTTTCGAGGGGGTTCAGATGTGGTGCTAGCGTTCCAGTAGAAGAGAGATATCCAGCATCACCTATGCATGGTAGATTGCAACGAAGTGCAGAAGCAAATGCTAGCCACTTTTAGGTTAGTGGGAGCAGCGCTACAGTAGTGGGAGTCGATCACCATAGTTGAGGAAAGGGATACAGTAACTATTGCCGAGTTTTGGCTGCGGTTCGATCGCAAATATTTTTCGCCAGCAGTTGAGACTAAAATGAGGAGGAAATTTAGAGAGGTAACATAAGGGGACCATTCAATGGTCGATTACGAGGAAGAATTCACTCGTTTGGAAAATTTTATACTGGATGAGGTAAGCGATGAAGAGAGAAAGAAAGTAAGGTTTGTGGATGGGTTAGTTTGGAGGATCAGATAATAATTTATTGGTAATCCCGCGTTAGTAGCTTATACAGATGTCGTTAACGCATCACTCCTACACTGTCAGGAATATCGCTTCCACATGAAAAGAAGCGGGAGGGGAGTGGAACACAGTCGGTCGGATAAAGCAGGAGGGAACAGTACCAGTGGGGTATCCCAGCAGCAGACAGGGGGACATCAGGGGTAGGATTCCCAACAGGGGAATCAGGCCAAGAGATTTAGGACTGGAGGCTATCGATAAGATGGCCAGGACTTTCGATAATGCCAACAAGGAAGGGATCAGTGGGAGGGTGAATTTATTAGGAGGTGTTTCGTTTGTGGGGAAGCGGGACATGTGAAGAGAGATTGTCCTCTGCAAGGAAGGGGTCAACTACGAGATGAGGTCCTCACAACAAGTCATTGGTGCGTTCGGGCAGGGGGAAGTTGCTCAGGAACCAGAGGATCAGCCATTGTAACTAGAGTAAGGAGGTAATTATCTTTTTATCCTACGGGCATGGGGTATATTTTGGGTGACAGTGAGGGTGTCATTAAATAAGAATTATTTTCACTAGAGCTCGCGGGTAAGTCGAATTTAGTGGGTGCGCTGGCTATAGCATCCATATTACATATATATTTTTGTGGGATAGTGAATTTCTTTAGTGTTAACCACGAGAGAGTGGGGGTATGCACAGAGATGGGATTTGGTATTATGCGAGGGGTTACTACTTTCGAGAATTATGGAAGTAGGGTAGAATTTTTTTATATCGGCTGGATAGCGATGGATTTGAACTATTGTAAATAGTGGGGATAAGTTTTGGTGTTTGCGACACTAGGGTGTGATTGGTACTAGGTATCACCCGTGAGGGCGTCTAGCCTATATATGTGTGTATATATGTTGTATTGTGTGGTGCGATAGACACATAGTGAGGTATTGTGTTCTCATATTTTATCCCGGTAAGTAAGGGAGTCTACTAAAGTAAATCAGGGTAATTAGATTTATGTGTATATATTGTGTGTACTATTAAATATCAGTGACTAGATATTTATTTAATTTATATACTCTAGTGCTATCAATGGAGGTTGCACGATGTGGGTGAATCTCCTAGCTTGAGGAGTAGGGTGAGTATATCTCCAGGTCATAGCGTCCGGTATATGGGTGTGGGATTTATCTCACTTTGAGGGAAGGAATATGACAGCCTCCACTACGTTTATATTTTGGGCCAAGTTGGTGAGCGATTCCAACTCGAGTATCTAGGTTATGTGAGCACACCTAGTAAGATAGCACTTTAGAGGGAATCATCTGGTGAGGGTATACTCGGAGGGATGGATGTGCATATATATGTGTGTGGTCATTCTTAGTAGAGGTACGTATATAATGGTAGTAAATATTATATGCGGAGAATAATACAGTGTGTGATGTATATACTTTATATAACTCGTGTCATGGTTATATGCTATTATTTAAGAAGAAATTTATTAAGTTAATTGGTGAGATAACTTGTAACTCATGGATAATTATACTCGGGATAGAGTAGTATGGCAAGAGGAGGTTATACCAGGACTAGTTGGACGGGGTAGTACAACTAGATGGGGTTAAGGTAACCGTTAGGTTTGCACATTAGTGGAGGGGTGAGAATGTCCTCAAGAGAGTGCGACGCCAACCTAAATATGAAGCGCATTCATGCATTTTAAATTACTGCATTTAATACACTTGCTAAATATTTTCAAAATGTTTTGGGTTCTAACCCTTGCTATAAAATTATTTTCAAAACCTTTTAGGTGTCCAGCCACAGGGACGCCAGGATTGATATTCAATTACAGGGATACGGAGCTGCGGCATATGTGGATGCTAGCAGGAGTTTGGATTAGACGCATCGTTCATTCATTCCTAGAGTATGAATCTTTTATCATTTTTAGTTTTATTTAAGGCTTGTCGCCCAGACTTCTCAGTACAGTGTTCAGATGTATTTATTCAGGTGTTGGATATTTGTATTGGATTATTTACTTTGGTGACCGATAGTTTATTCGGCATGTAGTCATTATTTATTTAGTTGATTTAATTCAGTTGTGTGAATGGATTAAATTTATTTTCGCATGTATTGTTTGGTTTAATTAATAAGATAAAATTTGGCACGAGCTTTTTAGAATACTAGGTGGTTAGTAAGTTTTAAAAAGGTTTTCGACAGTGATGTTAAGGATAAACCAACTGGAATTCTTGTTTTAATTTGGTATAGGACTAATCACCCGGTATTTTAGTAGGCGGGGTGTCACAGTCCAAAGCATTAGGATTTAAGGCTAATACACAAGTTGATATCATGCTTATATGTTTATGTAGGATTAAGAATTATGAGAATGTAAGGACATTTTTGTCCAATAGCATTTTATATGTTGTACGCCGTTACACCGTTGAGAAAATTCAAGAATCATACGCTAATCAAAGGAATCCGAATATCAAAGGCAGAAAAGGAATTAGGGAACAGACCGGACCGATCCGGCCCAAATAAAAGAACCGATCCGGTTCATCCGGACCGATCTGCCTAAAGAGACCGGATCGATCCGCCTGCTGAGGTAAGGCCAGTGTACCCCGGATCCATAGCGAACCGATGAAGCTAAAAAGTCGAACCGATCCGATGCCAACCGGATCGATCCGCCTTCAAAAAGGAACCGATCCGATGTCACCAGACCGATCCGCCTAAAGAGACCGGACCGATCCGACGAGGATAATTTCAAACAGAACGTGTTCAGATCATGTTCCGAATTTTAGGGCTCAAGTTCTCCTATTTAGTCCCACTATGGGAAGTGGTTTTTCCAAGACTTCTATACACGATTTTCAAAGTAGAGAAAGCCCTAAGTCTTCACCTATTGAGTTCCAATACTCTAGGTTTTTTTATTCACACAAATTCCATACCTTTGTGAATCACTTTGCAACCCAAGAACGCACTTTTGTTGTTCAACCCTTGTGGAGGAGACCGTTCTTCTTCTCCATTGCAGCCCTACTGGACAGGGATAGTTCCAACCGCCAGCCCTACTGGAAAGGGATATTTCCAGCTGCGACTACAGAATCCGATACCTGAGGGTAATTCTTAGTCAAACTATATTTCATTGTAATCCGATTGTAAGCCGTTTTCTTACAAATTATAGTGAAATAAAATGTTTTGCCCCTTTGGGGGATTTTTCCTGAAATTGTTTGTTTTTATCCTGCATGCTATATTTTATTTGATAAATCATCTAGATGCATGTCTTAGGGTTTAACTAAATTTTGGGTTTAATTAAAACTGGATTTTATTTGAGAAGTCGCAATATTTCCGCTGTAGCTGCACTCTCAGAGAATAACTTATTCTTGAAATTTATTACCACTGACTAGCTGTATCCATGGAGTAGTTCCACTTTTATCTGTTAAATCGTTCTTGGAATTTCTTTTCTTCACATGAAATTCACTATTATTTTTTGAGTTTGATACACAACTTACCAAGTTATGGTCAATAAATAAGACTAGAGAAGCGACAACATATAAATGACCATCTTACCATTTTTCACATTTCCTATACTTCTAGCCAAATATATTTTTGGTTCAATGATATCATCTTCAGTTCATTTAAAAAAATCTTATATTTTTATCCAACCAGTATTGTCACTCTTTACATTTTACATCAATAATTTCAAGTGCTAATTAATTCATTTTTTGTTGGCTTATGTGCCTTAAAACATAGTGTACTTTTCAATTTTTCACGTTAGTCTACCAACTTTTTTTTCTTCATTTTATTGTAAGCATAACTAAAGCTCCAATGTTATAAAACACGATTAAAGTCCTTAGAGACTAAAATGTTCCATGAAAAAAAAGGTTTGTTCTTATTATGGAACTGAAAAAATTGATGTATTCTGCTATATCTAAGAGAATTATTTTACGTTGCAGGTCAGTGGTGACTTGTTGGATGAAATTAGAAAGATAAACCGGACGGTAGTTGAAACTATAGTAGAAGTGGATTCCAATTCCGTTGATGATGTTGCTAAAGTTGGAACTGTTGATGGAACCATCATTATGTGCTCGTATAATGGTGTGAGCTTTACTACTTTTTGCAGGCTCGTAACGAGCGTCTGGAATGTTTAGAGGCTCGTCAATCTAGATTCGACAAAATGTATGTTGCTTTAAAAGCATCAGGTTCTCTTCCTCTCATATTTACTATATGATAAGTTTTAATAATTTTATTGTTGAATTTATTAAAATTACTTTGCTGGCTATATTGATGTCAGTGGAATGGATATTTTGGTAGATTGTTGTTGGGCTTCTTGACTTTTTCATTTTTTAATTTAACAGGGTAGTTTTAGTCTATAAACAAAGGCAATTCAGTCGTTTTTTTTTTAATATTGGCGATGCTATTACCATATCTTTTGAATAGGTGGAATGGGAATTTTGGTGGATTGTCATGGGGTATCTTGACTTTTTTATTTTTTAATTTAACAGGGGGATTTTAGCCTATAAACAAAGAAAACTTTGCCGAATTTTTTTAAAATATTAAAAATAAAATAAAATTTCATAATTTTTTTGGTGTTTAGCTCAATGTGTGTTATTTCTTAGTCAATGTTATTCTATTTATCAATTGCTAATAGACTTATAAAATTATAAACTAATGACTTGGTACTTTTTAATTGTAGATTGCGATGTTGTGAGGACGCTTTTTTGGAAATTATTTTTGGGATGATGATGAAGATGGAAGGAGAACTTAACAAACTTGTTGGGAATTGTTTTTTGGAGGCTAAATTTGTAATTGATTAAAAACTAATGCATTAGGAAATATAAAGTTAGAAACTAATGCCTTAGTTGATGTGTTGTAACAAACGATGTAAGCTACTTTATAATTGATCAATGGTTTTGAGATATTTGTATGAATGCTTTCGTATCAATTATATAATCTTTTGAACCTTAATTTTGAGTATGTATATGATGGAAGTTGATTACTTATATAATGTCGGCGAAATTTAGTCAATTCTATAATTAATATTTATTTGACTGAATATCAATATGAGAAATGAAAAAATTATGAGTTTTAAATTTATAATTTTTTGACAATAAAATTCATTTCGTGACAAGAATATTTTATCCCCAAAGTATATTAATTTTGTTACCAAATTGTTGTCCTTTAGCATATTATCATATACATTAGGTGACAAAATTTTCATTTTTGTGAAAAAAAATAAGATCTTTGGCTACAAATAATTTTTTCACTAAAAGTCTCTTATTACGTGGCAGGGAATATTTTGTAACCAAAAGGTGTACAATTAGGTGACAAAATGACTAAAACCTTTAGCGACGGGGCTTTCGTGACGGACAATTGACGAATTTTTTTCGTCACAAAATGTCTTTAGTGAAGAAATTTTTTCATTTGGTGACGAATATTTTTGTCACTAATTATCTGTTTTGTTGTGGTAGCGAGACATATTGGGTATTCGACTATGCGAATAAAACCCACCTTTAATTGCTTGACCACTTCCTCCTAGACTTTGAGCGACCATTCAGTGCGGAGCTTTCGTAGTTTCTGTTTGACTGGTTTGCATTCTGGGAATATTGGGATCTCGTTTTGAATTATTTCTGGATCAATGCCACGAATGTCATCGTAGGACCATGCGAATACATTCACGAATTCCTTTAGTAGCTCTTCGAATTGCGCACGCTCGTGCTCATTAAGGCTGGACCCTATCCTAATCTCACGCTAATAGCTGCTAGAACTGACAATAATAACAAGAGTCTCATAGTCATTAATTTGAACGCAATTATGTTTTTTTGCTATTCTCCTTATTAAGATTAGTTAAGAATTGTTCATTTGCAAAATCATCATCATCAAGAGTTTGATTAGAATCAAAACATTAATGTAAGGCATAACAAGATACTTGAAAACTTCGTTTATTTCATTTTCGAGAAAAACAGCACTGAGAACCTCATCAAAAAAGGTCCCAGTTACATTGACATAAGTAAAAGGAACAATAACACAGAGTGAAGAGATTTAGATAGTGTAGAGAGTAGGGTTAGATTGAATCTGGGAAGGTGGCAGCGGCACGACATTCCAATTGAGGAGAGGTATGACAATATCTATTATTTGAGTAGATGGGTCTGACGGCGTGGCATTTGAGCGGATCATGCAGAGATTCAACATCAATATTTATAGGTTGAATAAGTCCTCGGAATCACTTTCCTTGGAATCCCTGGTAATTGTCACGCCTTTCTCAGTGAGAGGTTGAACTTCATGTTGGCAGTCTTTAGCCCAAGGGTTGCTGTCTTGAAATAATATTTGATGATGCGGTAAACAGCACCACCAGATAAAGAGGTAGTAGAGCTCAAACAGGCATAATAATGGCAGCAAATAACAACAAAGATATGTAGAAGGAGATGAGGAGAAACACACCAATATAAGTGGTTTGACAATTGCCTACGTCCACTGTGCAAGTGAGTGTAAGTATCACTATCAGAAGAGGGCTCTAATGGCCTTAGCAATACAATCACTCCACTTTCTCTCTATATTGTAAATGCACATGAGTTTGGCTAGGGTTTGTAATTGAGGACCCTCTACAAAGTAGGAGAAGATAAGTATATATAGTGCCTGGGGGGTGTAGTATACCCCCAGGCATACATTGAGCATGTGTAGGATGATCTGGGCAATCTAGTGAATCCACCTTGTAGAGGTAAACATATGATCTGGGGGGTCATCTCGTCCTTCTACTATCTTTTCGCTGAGAGGGTTTCTCATCAAAATGATGATGTTTTATAGTTTAAGATGAGTTAAAACATGCAACTGAACACTTCGTATGAGAAGAATATGAGAGATAACATATGAAATTTTTCATTGACCTTTTCTTATAGGACAGATAGTCGATATATATGAGTTAGTGACTACATTAAAACTCACTTGATAGAGAACACTCGCCCCAGTCTGAGATAACAGTGGGTCGTCTTTGTGGATGAAGAGTTGTCAGTCAGCTTTTGATGAACTTTTAATGCAGCGGACCCTTTGGAGCAAAATCTTATGGTGGGAGGTCGGGTAGACTTTTCCATAATCGTTGAATTCCTCATCATTTGTGTTTGTTTGGATATCTCATCTCAGTTAGCTGTATTTTTTCCTGGAATCATTATTATCGACACTTTTGTCAACATACATTTTGAGCTTTACCTTCTTTAGGAGCTTCTCAATATCCTCTTTGATGGCAAAGCATTTGTCAGTTATATGACCGTGGTCTTCATGAAACTCACACCATTTACTCTGGTCCCTCTTATATGGAGGAGCTTTCAGTTTCTCAGGTTATCTCAAGTCTCTATCTTCTTTAATCTCATTTAAAATTATATCAGGACTTACTGTGAGTGTAGTGTAGCTGATAAATTTGTCATCATCTGACCTCTTCTTCTCGTCCTTATCCTTAGCTTTATGAGACTTGCTTCCACCAACTTCATCCTCTTCTTTGCAAGCCATAGCTTCCTCAGCATTCATGACCTTTCTGCTGTAACTAGTAGCTCAGCCATAGACTTTGGAGGGTCTTCGGCAAGCTTCCAAAGAAATTTCCCCTTTTGTAGCCCTCACATTAGTGCTGTCATAGCAATACTCTCTTCGCAGTCTTCCACTTCTATCTTCTCCTTATTAAACCATGCTATGTAGTCTCTTAGGCTCTCATTACTTCCCTGCTTGATGTACAGTAGGTGAGTGGTCTTCTTTTGAGGTCTTACCCCAAAATATAAGTTGTGAATGAACCTCTCTGCGAGATGCTTGAAGTTATCAATGGAGCCCTTCGAGAGAGAAGTAAACCACACATGAGTTGCTACTGTCAAAGTGCTGGAGAAGGAATAACACCTCATCTCATCTGAGATAGAGTACATATCGGTAGTAGATTAATACATTTCCAAATGTTGGACTGGGCTCGTACTCCTATTATACTTTGGGGTTATTATTGGTGGTTTAAACTTTGTAGGTGTTGTGAAACCAACTATCTTAGTTGTGAAAGGTGAGCCTTCAAAGTAGCCCCTTTGTAAAGGGTCTCGGCTTCTGAGGATGTCTCTAATCTTATCATTCGACCTCTGGATTGAGACATTCCAGGGTTAATCTGTTGCTGCCACAACGTCGGCCTGGCCGAGGTTATCACCAATAACTTTCGCAGGCCTAACTGAGGGTTCCCTCACTACTGGCCTATGTCGACTATTGACCTCCCTATGACCATCATCTCAGCCAGGGTTTGTCCGACCTTCCCTTGCATAACGTGCTACACTTTATGATCTAAAAAAACTATCTCTTAGGTCACACCCTGGGCTGAGCCTTTCAAAGGCCGACCTTCGACTCAATTTGTCAAAGGTCGAGCCTCTTGGCCGACCATCTCAGCTTGCTCGCACTGATCGTATGATTTCTCTTGAGATCTCATAGGGCTCCTAACAGTCTACTAAAGCATCTTCTTCAGCCTCTAAATTATCATACCGATCCTCCGATAAAGGTTGACCTTACCTCCCCAGGCGTAAATGGCTGGGGTCAGCAACGTCTCTCCATCGTTGGCGAGGTGGGACCTCCTTTAGTGGTGCCTGGGGTGGTCCCCTGGTATCTTCGTATTGAGGTAAGGTGACCATAGTGATAAATTTTAGTGCCCCTCCGGCTGGTCTTGTGAGGATGTTTTGGCTGAAGGCAGCCAATTGCTCTTATATGGCCTATCGGCTGGCTACCAGTGTCTTCAGTGATGTCGCCACCTCTGTCATCTCTGACTGAGATGGGGCGTTGCTGGTGCTAGGTCCACCAATAGGAGGTGGGTATTCTGATGCCATAGTCTAACCTTGATTGTGGATGAGCTGTAAACTGAAGAGAGCTTAAAAACTCTACAAGAGCTCTTTTAATGGTGGTTTAAACCCAATAGCGGTAGGGTTGGGCCACCACCAGAGAATCCAGTGAAGAGTAAGCTAAGATAGGAAGCAGATGACTATCTACCTTCCCACAGACGGTTCCAAATTGATGATGCGGTAAATAACACCACCAGATAAAGAGGTAGTAAAGCTCAAACAGGCATAACAATGGCAGCAAATAACAACACAAATATGTAGAAGGAGATGAGGAAAAGAGGATAAACACACAAATATAAGTGGTTCGATAATTGCCTACGTCCACTGTGCAAGTGAGTGTAAGCATCACTATTAGAAGAGGGCTCTAATGGCCTTAGAAATACAATCACTCCACTTTTTTTCTCTACTGTAAATGCACCAGAGTTTGTCTAGGGTTTGTAATTGAGGACCCTCTACAAGGTAGGAGAAGACAACTATATATAGTGATTGGGGGTGTATTGTACCCCCAGGCATGCAATGAGCATGTGTAGGATGATCTATCCAATCTAGTGAAGTCACATGTCAC
This sequence comes from Sambucus nigra, assembly GCA_949130495.1. Lineage (NCBI taxonomy): Eukaryota > Viridiplantae > Streptophyta > Magnoliopsida > Dipsacales > Adoxaceae > Sambucus > Sambucus nigra. Next base: position 309,094,961 of record OX422217.1, on the reverse strand, counting down.
TGTCACATGTAGAGGATGGTGATAAAACCCTCATGTGCCAAGAAGATTTGGTCATAATGGTTTATCCATGTAGGATATTCCATGTTGGGATCTTATACTTCTCGTACGGTAGATATCATCTGGGGGGTCTCGGCCTAAAGTCTATCATCCTAGTCCCGGCTAAGGCTGAGACGATATTAATGCTGGAGAGGGTCGAGGCCGAGTTGATGAGTCAATCCCCTGATGGGAGTCCTCCTTGATCTCTGTCATCCTAGTCTTGGCTAAGGCCGAGACGACCTTGATTCCGGAGAAGACCAAGGTCAAGGCACAATGTGATGATTTATGAGGCTAAGGCCTAGGCTGAGCTGCTGTATGAGAGCTATGAGGTTGTGGCCGAGGCCAACGTCTTCTGTTCTGACCCTTAGGCCGAGGACGAGGTCGAGGCACCATGTAATGAGCTATGAGGCTGAGACTGAGGTTGATCTGCTGTATGAGAGTTATGAGGTTGTGGCTGAGGCTGACGTCTTCTGTTCTGACCCTTAGGCTGAGGTATCAAGTTCACTGCATGATGGCCGAGGTTATTGCCATAATATCTAAGGTTGCTAATAACAGATTTATGATCTTGCGCTGATAGGTGCAAATGTAGTCTCGGCTATAGTAATCAGGCCGAGGTTGATTAAGTTGTGGCTTACCCTACTAAGGCCGACCTTTATTTGGACGGCCCTGCCAATTATTAAGTCGTGGTCGACCCTACTAAGGCTGACCCTTATCTGGATGACCCCACCAATGATTAAGCCGTGGTCGACCCTATTAAGGTCAGCCCTTATCTAGACGACCTTGCCAATGATTAAGCTATGGTCGACCCTTATCTGGATGACCCTACCAATGATTAAGCTATGGCCGACCCTACTGAGGTTGACCCTTATTTGGATGACCCTACCAATGAATAAATCGTGGCTGACCCTACTGAAGCCGACCTTTATCTGGATAACCTTGCCAATGAATTAGCCGCGGCTGACCCTATTGAGGCCGATCCTTATCTGGGCAACCCTACCAATGATTAATCTATGGCCGACCCTACTGAGGCCGAACCTTATCTGGACGACCATGCCAATAATTAAGTCATGGCCGACCCTACTGAGGCTAACCCTTATCTGGATGACCCTATCAATGATTAAGCTATGGTCGACCCTACTGAGGCCGACCCTTATCTGGATGATCCTGCCAATAAATAAGCCATGGCCGACCCAACTGAGGTCAGCCTTTATCTGGATGACCCTGCCAATGATATGTGAGGCTCTTATGACGACTCGAACGTGAGATGTGGTGCCCGTCGTCCTAAGAGATGAGGGTACATTTTAGTCATATCAATATTTCTCCAAGCATATCTTCGAAGGATATCATTATGCATAAACTGGCTACTAGATTGGTTTCTTCCCGACTGGGATCTTCATCTGACCTTCCAAAGTCATCCTCCATCTGGTGGCGACTATGTCTTCTTTCCAAGAGAAATCAATACATTCAACAACCTCGACAGATTCACCGTACAAATCTTTCCGCTCAGTAGGGAAATGTTGGAGTGAAGGGACCAACCGTCCCTGAATCTTCAAAGCGGTGATTAGCTCGTTAATACTATAAATTTCACATGTCTGTCAAAATTCATTAGCCATTATTTGTACTACATCATCTAGACTGACTTCATTACTGGGTACCACCCATTCATCTGACTCCCAAGTCCATTTCGAGCCTCCATAAATAAGCCATTAAATTTGCGATAACCGACAGTCATCTTGCGGGAAGTTTTAGCCCAAACTCTAAGAGATGGTTTAATATAGCTGGTAACTCCATATCCTTCCCTTCATATCGAGCACGGATGGCAGTGCTGGCCCTTGTAAGGAGTGACAAAGCCTGATCGGTGAAGCAGGTAGGGTGTGGGAGAAAATATGAGTAAACCTTGAGCGGTTTGGGTGAGATTACGACTATAATGGGTGCTTTACTGGGCACAATTTGAGCAGATGGATCAAATTCCAGGTCACTCTCTAGAAAGATGGAATTTGTATGGGTTAGAAGTGGGTTATGAGTGGCGTTGGCTTTAGGATGATACCCCGATAAATAAACCTTATATCACATTCTGAAGATGGAAAAATTGGTCGGTAGTATGGCTAATAGACTAGTGGAAATCTGTGACACCCCGACTAATTAAATACCGGGTAGCTACTCCTTTATTAAATTACTTCAAAATGCCAAGTTGGTTCAGTTAATAGCATCACTGTCGAAAACATTTTAATGATTACTAACCACCTAGTATTTAAAAAGCGAGTTGTCAAATTTTAAATTAAATCTGATTAACATGCAATAAAAGAATTATGAAAGAATAACATAACCATTCACCATAAAGAAGCAATAGAATAACCAACAAATAATAATAAGTCTGGAGGAAATACTCCTCACAACAATCCCAATAATGAAATGAATAAACACATCTGCATCCTGAATTAATTACAAACCAAAGTCTGAATAACTGAAATATAAAATGTCTTTAAATAGAAATGGGCGACATGCCCTACAAATGATGAAACTGAATATGGAGTCAAGACTAGAAAAGGAGGCGTCTACTATCAAGGCCCTGTAACTTCCACAACAGCTACAGCTCGTCACCTGAATGGAAATCCTATGCATGGTGTCCTTGTGGCTGGGCACCTAAAAGGTTTTTACAAAAAAATAGATTTGAAAGCAAACGGGACAGAGCCCGAAAGTGGAGAGTATTTTAAAAACAGCAAGTGTTTTAATAACATTAAAACAATGAATGCAAAATACATGTTAGGACGTGCTCTCACATGAAATACTCGCCTCTCGACTAATTGTGCACTCCTAGCGTACCGTACCCAAACACGTGATATCCATAACTAACTAATCCTGGCATAAGTTCTAACCTTTCTACTCGAATTATAATATAAATTCCCAATGTCATCACTTAAATAGATAGCTTTACTCAAACTCGGATTCGCAATTATTAGCATTACAATTCACAGCAAGTTATCCCTTTTTAGCTTTATCGAGGCGTTACTATAATTATTCTCGCAATGAAACATAACAATTCCTTTTCATTTAACTGTATATTATTCACATCATAAATATACAATACAAGCACCCCGAGGCTAAGTTGCGGTGCACACATACTCTGCTATCCATCCCGGTACATCACGTACATAAGGATTACAAATTCCGAATCTCTCAGGAATTGTTAGAATAAGCACAACACACAAAAATGGAGGCGAACATAATTCAACATATCCATGGGTCACGTACATACCTACGCTCCATAGTCAGCTGACTTATTAACTCGCCAATAAGTCATTCTAGCATTATGTTCTTAAGGTACCAATCTAAATTCGGGCACACAAAGATTAGATGGCCCTAAGCGAACATAAACCTCCCGTGATAGCAAGTATGGTAGGTATGTCATATACATATACTAAGCATGCACACATCTTAGTAATTACCATAATTTATTAGTGGTATACTTCTCATTCTTATACCAATACACGTGTCCCCGGTTTATATATACACATCATCCATTATCCACACGTCGTAATTAGTTATTCACGTCCTAACCCACAATTACCGTTTGGTTCAAATCATTCTTCCATATTTTACTCCCTAATATATCCTGAATATCCCAACTATATCAATTAGTCATCAAGGTAATGTTATCTCTACAATTAAATAAGGTTACGGGACACTAGAAATCAAACCAGGCCAAAAAAGGCCAATCTGTCAACTCGTTAGAAGCCTCGTTCGAACAAGGTCGTTCGAACGAGAGTTCATTCGAACGAAATGGGCATCTAACGAGATCTCGTTTGAACGAAAGGCATCGAATGAACATCCCACTCGTTAGAAGTCAAACTGTCAACTCGTTAGAAGCTCGTTCGAACGAGCTCGTTCGAACGACCTGGGCAGGCCTTCTAACGAGGTGACAGTTTCGAGCCCAGAATTTTCCTATCTCGTTTTTCCCAATTTTCTTCACCTCTAATCTCATCTAAACATCATTCCAATAGTAGTTCAAGGTTTCTAATCATTCTTAAACATACTTAGGTCGTATATTAACCTATATATGGGATCAAATCATCCTAAACCGCATCTAATCATCAAATCTCCCTAATTTTTCCCAAACCTTATGAACATGAACCCTAGAAATTTAAAGTCTTCAATTTGCATAAATAAATCCGTTTTTATAACATAAAAAGTAGTAATTCTTTTAGTTCAATCACCCAACAACAATTCTACATGCAAACCTATATCATAATCTGAATTTATAACTCCAAATTACATGGGTTTTTACAAGTCTCCCAATACAATGCAATTATATCAATTTCTAAGCATGGAAGAAGCATTCGCTTGAAATTAACATAATTGAACCACTTGCCTTAGATAGTTCTCTGAATTTGGTGTTGGTGAATGGGTTGATTCTCCCCTTTCTCTATGGATTTCCTCCCAAGGTTGAAGATGGTGGTTTTCTCTTTGGGAACCTCTTCTAACTTCTCTCCCACGTCTTCCTATAACTCCCGTAGCCCTTTAGTTGGTTAAGTGTTGGTAATGGCTTAGTGGGTTACAAAATAACCTAATATTAAGTCCCAAAATTCGTTGGTTATTATTCCCAAAATTTCAAAATTACCAAAATACCTTTTTAAGTTGCTGGTATGGCCCGAAAATGCCCCGGGACCCAAACTAAACCCCCGGCTAGTGTTTTCTGACTATTTCGACCCTTCCGAACACGTTGGCGCACTCAAAATAACCATACGGTTGATAAAACTAAAATTAACTTTTTAATTAACATAATTACTTTCCCGACGCGACTGACACGTGCGTCCCAACTAAATTTCCAAATTGTCGTATTTCAGTCTCGCGACAATTTCAATATATTCAATATTCATTATAATCAAATAATACCCATTATAATCAAATACCATATCACATCTCATTAGTATTTTATCCGGATTAATTCTCAACTAATACCCATTTAATTCAATTAATCCCATAAATAAATATCACAAAAATACGGGGTATTACAAAATCACAACAGGCATCGATTTATAAGTTTTTAGGGAGTGGATTTGATAGTGGACGAGGGTCCAAGGATTTAATGAGGTTGAGGCTCAACAGGGCCTGATAGACTTTGGATAAGGGAGCGTGATGCTTAGTGTACTCTTTCTTGGCGGGGTTGGGGCTACTTTCCGGTGCCTAAGAATTAGTAGATTGGGAAATGTTATTGATGGTTGAGACTTTAGCACGGGAGATATTCTCATACTTTCGAGGGGTGAATCGTTCGGTCACTTTCTTCAGGTCAAACTCGACTTTGGTAACGTCTTCCTCAATTTCTACACCAGCCTATCAAAGGGCTCGAAGGTGTAAGTAGTATTGTCCTTCCAGATGCTCGGGTATGAGGCAAGATGTAATGACCCCACATTTATGTGCTCATATGCATATAGTTTGTTTTTACACTCATGTGTTACTTACTATCTTATAAATGTTGTATTATTAGATATGTGGTGTTATTGGCTATCAATATAACAAACCCCATTTTTAAATATGAAGAATCAATCGTAAATATGATCAAATCGAAGTCTTATGACATATCTTATTAAGGTATATAATAAGTTTTGGGGTAGAAAATATAATTTTATGAAACTTTAGGGACTAAAATAAAAATATAAAAAGGGCCATTTTGTAAATAAAATATTTTCAAGGACCTCTAAGAAATATTGAAAATATATAGTGTGAAATTACCAAAATACCCATTATGTGTGAAATTTCCCTTATACCCTTATCACATTTCCACCACGTGCTGGTCACCTCCACCTTACACATGTCGTCTTCAGAGAGAAAGTCATTTGGTGATGTTAAGACTGCAAGACCACCCCGGAACGCGACACCCAAACTATGACTTGCCACCGTAAATGCTTGATCACCTAGACACATGTCAACACCGTAATACTTTTGGAAACCTATAATTAGGGCCTTAGGGTTCATTTGAAACTCACACCAATTCCTTGAGAATTATAGTAAGAAAGAGTGACAGAAAGCTTGGGAAATATCTTAAGAAGGAGTTCTATAATTTCGAAGAAAGAATTCATTTCGTAGGTATGATTTTATTTAAATGTTATAATGCATTTTTGTAGTTTTAATTTTGTATTTTATAGCTTTACTTAGTAGTTATGTTGGTAAAATATACTAAAGACTTTACTAATCAAAACTTAAAATTTGTAAACAATCTAAATTGATTTTATTTTCAAAATATGTCAACTTGTTTGAAAAATATATATATACGCTTTTTAAAATGATTTTTGTAAGCAATTGCTCGTTATTATGGAATCTCATTTAAGTAATTCCAAAGTCAGTCCCGGTGAAATTCTGTTTAGTTGAGATGGTATTTAAGTGGTGCCCCTGTGACCCTCCATCTCTACTGGGAATAAATTCGGAAATGTTCTGTCTAGATGAGATGGTATTTAAGTGGTGCCCCTATAACCCTCCATCTCTACTGGGAACCGACTGATTAGGAAGAACTATGAATTGAATTCTTTAAATACGATGAATGAATATTAAAAATTGAGAAAATGGTTTTGTAACCTTTTTCAGCAAGATATTTTAGGATTAAAACACAATATTTAGAATTGGGCTTTATTTGGAATACATAATTAAACCTTTATTGTATTTATTAAATTAACGTGTGATCCAAGACTCAATATTTATAATTTCGAGCCTCTATTTTAGGTGAGTACTCTATGTCATTTCTTGCACATTTCAATTATATGATATTATGAAAACTATGTATTTTGTGAACTGCTTTTATTCTCAAAATGCATCTGATACCAATGATTGATTCATTGTGATATGTTTATATTTGTCCATATAGACATACCGATTAAAATGAGTATTGAAAATGATATTGAATATTGGAAATAAGATTCGGCCTAAGGGACCTCTTTACTGACTGACCTTACCAGCTGGGTTATTGCCAATGTGCCCTAAATAAGGCATTGTGACGAACTAGTTCGATTAACCCTCAACTATCGGGGTATAATACGGTAGAAGAACACGGTATTAGAGTTTACTTGGACATTAAAATGATATGATTGAAAGAAAAAGATATCACATTTGATTTGTTGCATTCTTCTTATTCTGAGCTATCCAATTGTGATATATATACTATCATTTCAAAATACATATCTATTTACTACAAGTTCCTATCCATATATGTATATGCCTTCTCTTTTGACTTGAATAGGTATCTATTTTTTGAAAACCTTGAAATGTTGGGAGATTAAATCTTATTCAGCTTTTAGCTGACGTTGTATAAATAACGATTTTTCAGGAAATAATTAGACTAGAGGATGGAGTGTAGAAGGACTATGTTATAGATCTAGCTTAAGGAGCTCTTTTGTCATACTTTTAAATATAACGTCTATTTTTAGGAGATATAGCATGTTTAGCTCTTTAGTAATAAGTTTTTAATTTTGGCATAAGTTGTAATCCGTTCATACTTCAATATATACGAAGTTCCCTTTTAGAAAACTCTGATGACGTAATTCCATTTTTTCAATAGTTTACGATTCATGACCATGTGAATGTATTTCCGTTGCATTTATTTTAAGTCCATAACATTGAATGCTTTGGTGGCATGTCAAGACACTCATTTCCTACTACTATTGGGTTGGGGTCGTGACAGAGGTGGTATCAGAGCATAGGTTATGAACTCGTAGACTACTGAACATAGGTTTCGAACGTTATAGATTTCGTGTTTCCATCCGTAGGAGATAGTATTAAATCTATGATTTATGTGATAACCCTCCCTATGTGTTATATTATTTATAACTTGTATTTTAGTTTTTAATCTTGATATAGTATAGTAGATCTTACGTTTTGCCATGACTGTAGAAAATGACCAAGAGAAGATCATCTATGTGAACTAGTGATTCGAGTATTGAAGGACTGGAAGGTGCATACAAGGCGATCGAAAGTCTAGCAAAGATTGTGGAGCATCAGGTAAATAATGGAGTACCAAGGAATCCTGAACTAAGTAAATGTACTCTTGAACAGTTCAAGAAGTTGATTCCTCCATCTTTTAAAGGTACTCCTAACCCCACTGAAGCATAAAGTTAGGTGATGCAAATAGAAAAGATACTCGATGTTCTTAAGTGTACTGATGAACAAAGAGTATCATTTGGAATGTTTATGTTAGAAGGTGAAGCTGAACATTGGTGGAGAATGACTAAGAGAATATACGAGGAAAATAATAATCCCATAGGTTAGAATGATTTCCTAGTGATATTCTACGAGAAATACTTTCCTGAAACGGTACAAGACCAAAAAGCAGCCGACTTCCTGAGTTTAGTTTAAGGAAATATGACGGTTAGTCAATACGAGGCGAAGTTTACCGAGTTATCTCGTTTTACACCTCATGTTGTGATAACCGATACTTTAAAGGCCAAGAAGTTTGAACGTGGGTTAAGGTTTAATGTTCGTAGTTGAATTTCCATCCTGAAGTTGACATCATATACTGACGTGGTGACTAGAGCGACGATAGCAGAGAAGGACAGTGAAGAATATAATCAGATTAGCGAAGGGAAGAGGAAGTTTGGGGAACAAAGAGGAAAATACCCCAATAATAAACCCTTTAGGACTATACCTAATACAGGGCGACCTTTTGTGAACAAACCCTTTATTGTTGATAAATGCCAACGATGTGGTAATATTCATAGAGGGCAACCATGTTACCTAGAAATAGGAAATTGCTTTGGGTGTGGCCAAAAGGGACATAAAATGAGAGATTGCCCTAACAAAGAGAAGGCGCCAACAAAGACTTTTAATGACAATAAAGATCATGGCAGACAAGGTAGAATTTCTAATCTTTCTGATGCAAAGGCTTCTAATGCAGTAGTGTCAGGTATACTTTCTATATATGCACAGCCTTTTCAAGTTTTAATAGATCCTGGTTCTACCCATTCATTTGTGTCTTTACGTTTTGTTAATCGATTTCCTAATATTCTCGAACCTTTGAATCATAACATACACATTTCTACTCCTTCTGGTTATTTATTAACGGGTACATTAGTATATAAATCTTGCCCTATAGATGTCAGTAGTCATAAACTATTTGTCGATTTGATAGTTTTAGACATAAGAGATTTTAAAGTCATTTTGGGGATGGATTGGTTAGAATCATATCATGCTAATGTAGATTGTTTTGAGAAGAGAGTTACTTTCCAAATTCCTAACCAACCAAAATTCAGTTTTGAAGGAACTGGCGTCCTATCTCCCATGTGTATTGTCTCTGCAATGCAAGCCTATAGTTTTCTTAAGAAAGGATGTCAAGGATTTCTTACAAGTGCTATTGATTTGTGAATAAAAGATCCTAGTTTAGAAGAGATCCCTATAGCTAAACATTTTCCAGATGTTTTTCCGGATGATTTACCCAGTCTACCTCCTAGTAGAGAAATAGAGTTTACGATTGACCTTCTTCCTGGAGCTATACCAATCTCAAAATAACCTTATCGTATGGCACCTTTATAATTAATGGAATTAAAAGTTCAATTATAAGATTTATTAGACAAGAGTTTTATTAGACCAAGTATATCCCCTTGGGCTGCTCCAGTGTTATTTGTTAAAAAGAAGGATGGGACAATGAGGTTATGTATAGATTATCGTGAACTGAACAAGGTAACCATTAAGAATAAATACCCCATACCTCGTATAGATGATTTGTTTGACCAACTACAAGTTGCGCAAGTATTTTCTAAGATTGACCTTAGGTCAGGATATCACCAATTGAAGATTAAGGAAGATGATATTTCAAAATCAGCTTTTCATACAAGATATGGTCACTATGAATTTCTTGTGATGCAATTTGGACTTACTAATGCACCAACCGGTTTTATGGATATGATGAATAGAGTGTTTAGGAAATATTTGGATCAATGTCTGGTTGTTTTCATTGATGACATCCTTATTTATTCCAAGAGTATTGAAGAACACGAGAAGCATTTTGAGATAGTATTACAAATCCTTAGGAAGGAGAAATTATATGCAAAATTAAAGAAGTGTGAGTTTTGGTTACCGAGTGTTTCTATTCTAGGACATGTCATTTCTAAAGAGGGACTGTCGGTTGACCCTCAAAAGATCGAGGCAATACTATATTGGCCTACACCAATTAATGTAACAGAGATTCGTAGTTTCCTTGGATTAGCAAGTTATTATCGAAGATTTGTTGAAGGATTTTCTAGCATTTCCAAACCTCTATCCAGGTTAACACAAAAGAAGGTAAAATATGAATGGTCTGGGGAAGTTGAGAATAGTTTTCAAGAACTTAAGAATCGATTAATAACTGCCCCAATTTGACTATTCCTTTAGGGACAGGAGGATTGGTGATTTACAGTGATGCTTCAAAAAATGGTTTGGGATGTGTGCTAATGCAAAATGGGAAAGTAGTAGCTTATGCCTCGAGACAATTAAAACCATATGAACAGAATTATCCAACCCATGACTTAGAATTAGCTGCTGTAATTTTTGCTCTTTAAATTTGGAGACACTATTTATATGGTGAGACTTGTGAGATTTATACCGATCATAAGAGTTTGAAGTATATATTTACTCAGAAAGAATTGAACATGAGACAAAGGAGGTGGTTAGAATTGATGAAGGATTATGATTTAAATATTCATTATCACCCTGGGAAAGCAAATGTAGTAGCTGATGCTTTAAGTAGGAAGTCTACAACAAATTTATCATGTATCATCACAAATCAGGAACCTTTATTAGTGGATTTGAGAAGTATGGAAATAGATGTACGTATTTATAGCAAAGGAGGAATAATCGCAGCCTTACAAGTACAACCCACGTTGATGGAAATGATCAAAATTGCACAAGTAAATGACCCACAACTGAAGAAGATCAGAGAAGAGGTTATTGAAGGGAAGAGGTTTAAATTTGCGATACGGGATGATATATTGAGGTTTGGAAATAGAGTGTGTGTTCCACGTGATGCCCAACTAAAGAGGCAAATTTTGGAGGAAACTCATTGCTCAAGATTTACGTTTCATCCTGGAAATACCAAGATGTATAGAGATCTTCGAGAAGTGTTTTGGTGGAATAATATAAAAAGGGAGATAGCAGAATTTGTATCTCACTGTTTGGTTTGTCAACAAGTAAAATCTAAACATCAGAAACCATCAGGATTATTACAACCTCTACCTATCCCTGAATGGAAATGGGAACAGATTACCATGGATTTTATGACAAGTTTACCAAGGAGTTCAAATGGTAATGATTTTATTTGGGTCATTATTGATTGGTTAACTAAATATGCTCATTTTCTTGCCATTAAGATTACCCATTCATTAGAAAAGTTAGCCAAGTTGTATGTACGGGAAATTATTAGGCTTCATGGAACCCCAATTTCAATTATTTTTTATCGTGACCCTAGATTTGTTTCTCGCTTTTGGAAAAGCCTACAAGCATCCATGGGAATAAAATTGAATTTCAGCACCACTTTTCATCCTCAAACAGATGGACAATCTGAGAGAACCATTCAAACCTTAGAGCATATGCTTAGGGCCTGTGTACTTGATTTGAAGGGGAATTGGGATGATCATTTACCATTAGTTAAATTTGCCTATAATAATAGTCATCAGGCAAGTATTCAAATGGATCCATATGAAGCACCATATGGTAGAAGGTGTCGTTCTCCCGCATGTTGGGTAGAAGTTGGAGAAAGAAAATTGTTGAGACCAGAATTGATTCAGATCACAACAGAGAAAGTGAAATTGATACAAGATCGACTTCGAATTGCTCAAAGCCGTCAAAAGAGTTATTTTGACAATCGACATCGATAATTAGAATTTTAAAAAGGAGATTATGTGTTCTTACGAGTATCTCCTTCAAAGGGAGTAATACGATTCGGTAAGAAAGGGAAGTTAAGCCCAAGATACATAGGACCTTTTGAAATCCTTGAAAAGATAGGAGCTGTTGTGTATAAAATAGCCTTACCACTTGAACTCTCTAGTGTACATAATGCGTTTCACATATCAATGATAAAGAAATATGTCCCAGATCCAACACATATCCTAAGTCACAGACCTCTTCAAGTTAGAGAAGATTTGTCATATATTGAGCATCTGGTAGAAATTTTAGACCATAAAGATCAAATATTACGGACCAAGATAATTCCACTAGTCAAAGTATTATGGCGAAATCATTCAGTTGAAGAAGAAACGTGGGAGCGGGAAGATAAAATAAAGGAGAGATATCCATACTTGTTTGTAAATTAATATGAGTCAAGTTTGGGGACCAAACTTTTTATAAAGAGGGTAGGATGTAATGACCCACATTTATGTGCTCATATGTATATAGTTTGTTTTTACACTCATGTGTTACTTACTATCTTATAAATGTTGTATTATTAGATATGTGGTGTTATTGGCTATCAATATAACAAACCCCATTTTTAAATATGAAGAATCAATCGTAAATATGATCAAATCGAAGTCTTATGACATATCTTATTAAGGTATATAATAAGTTTTGGGATAGAAAATATAATTTTATAAAATTTTAGGGACTAAAATAAATATATAAAAAGGGTCATTTTGTAAATAAAATATTTTCAAGGACCTCTAAGAAATATTGAAAATATATAGTGTGAAAATACCAAAATACCCATTATGTGTGAAATGACCCTTATACCCTTATCACTTTTCCACCACGTGTTGGTCACCTCCACCTTACACATGTCGTCTTCAGAGAGAAAGCTAAAACACTTGTCATCATTTGGTGATGTTAAGACTGCAAGACCACCCCGGAATGCGACACCCAAATGATGACTTGCCACCGTAAATGCTTGATCACCTAGACACATGTCAACACCGTAATACTTTTGGAAACCTATAAATAGGGCCTTAGGGTTCATTTGAAACTCACACCAATTCCTTGAGAATTATAGTAAGAAAGAGTGACAGAAAGCTTGGGAAATATCTTAAGAAGGAGTTCTATAATTTCGAAGAAAGAATTCATTTCGTATGTATGATTTTATTTAAATGTTATAATGCATTTTTGTAGTTTTAATTTTGTATTTTATAGCTTTACTTAGTAGTTATGCTGGTAAAATATACTAAAGACTTTACTAATCAAAACTTAAAATTTGTAAACAATCTAAATTGATTTTATTTTCAAAATATGTCAACTTGTTTGAAAAATATATATATACACTTTTTAAAATGATTTTTGTATGCAATTGCTCGTTATTATGGAATCTCATTTAAGTAATTCCAAAGTCAGTCCCGGTGAAATTCTGTTTAGTTGAGATGGTATTTAAGTGGTGCCCCTGTGACCCTCCATCTCTACTGGGAATAAATTCGAAAATGTTCTGTCTAGATGAGATGGTATTTAAGTGGTGCCCCTGTGACCCTCCATCTCTACTGGGAACCGACTGATTAGGAAGAAATATGAATTGAATTCTTTAAATACGTTGAATGAATATTAAAAATTGAGAAAATGGTTTTAGTAACCTTTTTCGGCAAGATATTTTAGGATTAAAACACAATATTTAGCATTGGGCTTTATTTAGAATACATAATCAAACCTTTATTGTATTTATTAGATTAACGTGTGATCCAACACTCAATATTTATATTTTCGAGCCTCTATTTTAGGTGAGTACTCTATGTCATTTCTTGCACATTTCAATTATATGATATTACGAAAACTATGTATTTTGTGAACTGCTTTTATTCTCAAAATGCATCTGATACCGATGATTGATTCATTGTGATATGTTTATATTTGTCCATATAGACATACCGATTAAAATGAGTATTGAAAATGATATTGAATATTGGAAATAAGATTCGGCCTAAGGGACCTCTTTACTGACTGACTTTCTCAGCTGGGTTATCGCTAGTGTGCCCTAAGTAAGGCGTTGTGACGATCTACTGGGAACCGACTGATTAGGAAGAAATATGAATTGAATTCTTTAAATACGTTGAATGAATATTAAAAATTGAGAAAATGGTTTTAGTAACCTTTTTCGGCAAGATATTTTAGGATTAAAACACAATATTTAGAATTGGGCTTTATTTAGAATACATAATCAAACCTTTATTGTATTTATTAGATTAACATGTGATCCAACACTCAATATTTATATTTTCGAGCCTCTATTTTAGGTGAGTACTCTATGTCATTTCTTGCACATTTCAATTATATGATATTACGAAAACTATGTATTTTGTGAACTGCTTTTATTCTCAAAATGCATCTGATACCGATGATTGATTCATTGTGATATGTTTATATTTGTCCATATAGACATACCGATTAAAATGAGTATTGAAAATGATATTGAATATTGGAAATAAGATTCGGCCTAAGGGACCTCTTTACTGACTGACTTTCTCAGCTGGGTTATCGCTAGTGTGCCCTAAGTAAGGCGTTGTGACGATCTACTGGGAACCGACTGATTAGGAAGAAATATGAATTGAATTCTTTAAATACGTTGAATGAATATTAAAAATTGAGAAAATGGTTTTAGTAACCTTTTTCGGCAAGATATTTTAGGATTAAAACACAATATTTAGAATTGGGCTTTATTTAGAATACATAATCAAACCTTTATTGTATTTATTAGATTAACATGTGATCCAACACTCAATATTTATATTTTCGAGCCTCTATTTTAGGTGAGTACTCTATGTCATTTCTTGCACATTTCAATTATATGATATTACGAAAACTATGTATTTTGTGAACTGCTTTTATTCTCAAAATGCATCTGATACCGATGATTGATTCATTGTGATATGTTTATATTTGTCCATATAGACATACCGATTAAAATGAGTATTGAAAATGATATTGAATATTGGAAATAAGATTCGGCCTAAGGGACCTCTTTACTGACTGACTTTCTCAGCTGGGTTATCGCTAGTGTGCCCTAAGTAAGGCGTTGTGACGAACTAGTTCGATTGACCCTCAACTATCGGGGTATAATAAGGTTGAAGAATACGGTATTAGAGTGTATTTGGCCATTAAAATGATATGATTGAAAGAAAAAGATATCACATTTGATTTGTTGCATTCTTCTTATTCTGAGCTATCCAATTGTGATATATATATTATCATTTCAAAATATATATCTATTTACTGCAAGTTCCTATTCATATATGTGTATGCTTTCTCTTTTGACTTGAATAGGTATCTATTTTCTGAAAACCTTGGAATGTCGGGAGATTAAATCTTATTCAGCTTTTAGCTGACGTTGTATAAATAACGATTTTTCAGGAAATAATTAGACTGGAGGATGGAGTGTAGAAGGACTATGTTGAAGATCTAGCTTAAGGAACTCTTTTGTTATACTTTTAAATATAACGTTTGTTTTTAGGAGATAGAGCATGTTTGGCTCTTTAGTAATAAGTTTTTAATTTTGGCATAATTTGTAATCCGTTCATACTTTAATATATACGAAGTTCCCTTTTAGAAAGCTCTGATGACGTAAATCCATTTTTTTCAATAGTTTACGATTCATGACCATGTGAATGTATTTCCGTTGCATTTATTTTAAGAAATATTTTAAGTCCATAACATTGAATGCCTTGGTGGCATGTCAAGGCACTCATTCCCTACTACTATTGGGTTGGGGTCGTGACACAAGAAGTTCTTCTTCACGATACTAACTTATATCTCCTCAGAGGGTCTGTTCGTCATGGTAGCAGCTTTATCTTTCCACCTCCCTATGAAGCTACTAACTGTTTCCCCAGGGTTCTGCTTAAGAAGCTTTGGATCTCAATGCATAACTTCTAGCTCCTCATTGCATTTGTATTGAGACATAAATTCCTGAGCGACTGTAATACCCCATATTTTTGAACGTATTTTATTTTAATTATGAAATTGGAATTAATTAATTTAAATGGAGAAAATTTATTTATAATTAATTCGGATTTAATTAAATAATTAGTAACGTGATGAGAGTTAGTATTTATTGGTGATAATTATGTTGAATATTACTTAGTGAGTAAAGTAATATATGATGATAAAAATATTGAAGTTGTCGTGTGTGAATAATACGACAGTTATAGAAATTAAGTTGGGACGCGCGTGCTAGTCGTGTCGGGACAAATTTAAAGAAATAAAAAGTAAATTAATTCTAAGTATCCTGTATGGTCATTTTGAGTGCGCCAATGTGTCCGGAAGGGTTGAGATAGTCAGAAAAGTGTACTCGGGGATTTAGTTTGGGTCTTGGGACATTTCTAGGCCTAACCAGCAACCCAGGAGGGAATTTTGGTAATTTCTAATTTGGGGCCTTAATTAATGACGAAAATTAAGAGGTTTTATCAGATGGTGGGTCAAGGAAGTTAGGGTTCTGAGAATCAAAAAGTGAGAAAACCTATAGGAAGAAGAAGGAGAGAGCTTTCCAAGGTTTTCAATGCCAAGAACCACCCATTTTACACCTCCACCACCACCAAAGCATAGATTGGAAGAAGAGGATCGTTCCTATGCCACTCAAATTCGTCGGATCAGACCTTTGATTTCCAGGCAATTATCTAACTTGTTGTTCTTTAGTTGATAACACATCCATGCTAGTGTAGGAGATTTGATTTCATGTTCGCATGTAAATAAAATGTTGTTTGGGAGACTTATATTGCAATTTTGAGTTAGGACAACTATCTTGACGTATGTAGAAGATTAACTACAAAATTGATGCCCAGTAGAGGTTCAAATCTGGAACAATTATGAGGATGTTGAATATGGTGATAAAATAGGGTTCTTAATGAACTAGCTTGAATTAATCCCTCTAATTGATGGCCCTTGATGAATTTGTATTTCTTTTACATTAGAAATAATGTACTTAGGTTAGTAAAACTTTTAGTTTGATTGTTTGGGAGTTTGGGAAGAATTAATAGAGAATTTGAGGGTGAAAATTGATGAAACCCGTAGTTTGAAATTATGCAAAAATACACCAATAACTGATCGATCGATCGATCGATCGACCTTAAATGTCGATCGATCGACACTTCCTTTCAATCGATCGACTCCTCCTGGAATTTGAATCTTCTTTTATTTTTTAATGTTAATCCAACTCCAATATGTAAGGACCCTTAGGCATAATTTAAATAACATGACGGTACTTGAGGAGGACCGGTAGAGTGGTAGGCAAGGTTTAGGTAGTACGATTTTTATATGAGATTTAACCGTGAGGTCACGAGGGTATAATATGGGGTGATAATCGTGTGTATGTTAAATTAGGTATTCTGATAATTAAGGATGACTTACACAGTAGGGTAGAGAGAGTACACCTACTGATACTATAATTATCAAAATGATACACTTCGAGGGTCGAGAAGTACTTGGGAACTTGTGATGAAAAGGGAATATGGAAAAATGAACTAATTATATGTAAATTCGGGTATTTCGTGACGTGTATGGGTGGAACATGTTATGGGTCAAGGATGTACCTATCTGAATAATGTGAATATATATATATATATATATATATATATATATATATATGAGTGGATTTATATATATTATATGAATATCTGTGTTTAATCATACCCGCGCTACTTGCTATCACGGAGGTTTTTGCGCTGGGACAATCTTATTCTGATGTGACTCGTACCCTAGAACATAAGATCCTTGGTACAGGCTATCTGAGAATGGTAATCAGACGGTCCTAAGAGACGTGAGGGTATGTGCTGACCTCCTAGAGACTGGGAACTATGCTTCGCCTCCAATATGTGTATTTTGTATTAATACATTTCGAGAGTGGATCCGAACTAGTATTTCCCTCATTTGTACGAGATGTACAGGGAATTGATAGCAGAGTATGCCAGCACCATAGATTTTATGTGAGGTGCCCTATAAGTGTGTATATATATATATATATATATATATAATGAGTGATAAATATATGTGCATGCGATTCATATACTGTGCTTGTATGTAGACAAAATTGAATAATTAATATTGAATAAATTAAGTGTTTAAGAACATAAGGATGTATTGAGATGTACATAATTGGCTTGGTAAACTCATAAGAAAAAGTTATCATGTATAGATTATAATTATTCAGTCACATGAATCAGGATTGATGAGGGGAGATTGGGTTAGAATAGTTAATTGGGTTAGCTTTATTTAGATTAATTCAGTAGTACGTTAGGTATGCACAATAGTTGAGAGGTACGAATTCCCAAGTGAGTATCGAAATACTAACATGTATGTAATATCAACTGGTGAGCATTTTATGTACTTAATAAACTGTTTTAAAAGCTATTTTACACTCGGGCTCTAACCCGTTTCTTGTCATCTCCTCTTTCTCTTGTATATATATATATATGTATTACAGGTGACCAGCTACAGGGGCGTCAGACTTAGATATTTGGATTGTTGACGTGCTACAACTAGTGTGGGAGTTGCAGGTCCTTGCATTTATCCTTGTCATCTCAGCTCTTCACTTAGTCATTTTAGATAGGGCATGTGTTGCCCATTTCCAGTTTTTATTTAGTTAAGAGGGACTTTGTACTCTTTATTTATTTCAGTATTCAATTTTAGTTGAGATTGTTTTAATTATTACATTGTCCTTCGATTTGGGATATTTTATTTGGAATGATTAATCTAGCATGTTTATTCCACTCGGATGGTTTGGTATTCAATATTATTATCTGTGTTTTTAAAAATGGTTTCGTACTTTAACTCATAAAAATGGGACTTAATTTATAAAATTAAATGTTTTGACACTTAGCTTAATTTTTTATTAGGTGATAAATAAAGAAAGTTGTTTTCGACAGTGATGCTAAGAATGAACCAACCGAACGCTTTGATTTAATTTAAAAAAGGACTGATCACCTGGTATTTAATTAGGCGGGGTGTCACAGCGACATCCTCCTAATTATGGATTTAAGATTCTTTGAGGGACAGAAATCAACGAAGGGCGCTCTCTTTCAAGGTCTGCTGGAACATCTGGGCCATTATCTCTTCAAAGGCACCAAGGAAGGTTATGGCTCAATCATAGCTTCGAAGGTGAATAATTGGGGGTTCAATTCCTCCGAACTTCTAGATGTCTAGCATCTTGAACGTTTTCGACAATCTGGCTTTGGGATAGGGAGACATATGGGTATAGTCCATATAGTTCCTTTATATTTTAACTTAGTCAAACTTTTTCGATAGTAGCTTAAAGTCTTCCTTGACCTTGTTTAGTTCCTCCTCCTTAGGATCCATAGGTACTGGCAGGTTAACCCCTAGTTGGGCAAGGTTTGGGATAGGAGTTGAGCTGACGGTGACCCATTGGTAGGCGGGGTGCACGGAGCATGCTGATACTATTCTGGGACCCAAACAGGCTCAAAAGAAGGTGAAGCCATGGCACGAGGAAAGAAAGCCATGGGTTCTTTGGGAATTTGGTCCCGGTAACGCTGTATCTCACGGACCTCGGTTTGAAGGTTGTAAATCTTGGCACTGAGTTGGGCTAAGAAGGTCCTCAGATTGGGCTGCACATTCAGTGCTTGGTCGGTATTCTCTAAGAATAGCTCACGGAGGTAAATCCTAAACTCGGATGAGGTAGCAGAAGAACCGGTGGAGCTTCGGGGTGGTTTAATGAAAGACCGAAGCCAATAGGGAGCCAGACCAAATTCGGGTATGTGATCGACCTGAGAGGGAAAACGGTTCGAATTTATTTTTAAAAAAAGGAAGGGGAAACTTTTAGGTATTTTGAAATGAGGAGAAAGTTGTTTTTGGAAAATGAGGGAGAAATGAGAGGAATCTCAGCATGATTATTATTAGGTTCTCACTTGTAGTAGTTTTGCCTAAATGCATAAAAATGTCGGACATGACTCGAGACTAGGAAAATAGGGTTTGAAAAAATATGTAAAACACAACTGGACTTGTTTTCAGACTCACGAATGGGGTCCCATTTTGAAAAAAGGAAAATTCGCGCAAAAAATCAGGCAGCATGCAGACCCAAAATTTTAACAGAGTTTCGCATGGTAACCAAAAAAGTAAATATGAGTGTTCCAGGTTTGATACCTATATGCATTTTATGCAATAATTGGGTTAGTGGAAGGGTTTCCCCTCTTACATGACTTCCACGATATACCTCTTGCCTATAAGATCAATCATTCATCGGTACGTATGGACAAATGGCCCGAGTGTATGTGAATTGCCTCACTATATACCTTGTGGAGACAGTATGTGTGAGAGCGAATTCGATATACTCTACGTACGTGAACGAGTTCCTTGCTATATACCTCCCGTCGTGAGTTTGGTCAAGCGGTACGATGCGAGGGAAATCGTTCGATATACGTACGAAGGTAAGAGGCCAATGGAAGGTAAGAGTCATATCGCTTGGGCTAACTGTGACCCATAAGTCCAGCACCCAGCACAAAGTGACCCCGTAGTACGAGACAAAATTTTTGTCAATATAGCCATGCTCTTGTGTAAAAATGCATGAGTCTTAATTAACATATTATGGAGAAAGGGTAATTTTTTTATCATTTTTATTGGCATGATGAGTAAAGGGAATATTACACTAATGGGGAGCATATACAAGTAAATCTAGCATGAAAACTATATTACGCATGGATACATGTGAGTGAGTAAATGAAATGGAAATATATAAAAGTGAGTGTGTGGGGTAGTGACCCTATACATAGATCAACTACAAGTGGTGTGTGACTCATGTAAGTGAGCATATATACAAGTGTAAGGAGTGTGGTTGTGTGCTAGTGAAGCCTAAGCATGGATATTCTAAGTGGTGTGTGAAGCATGTGAGTGTAAAATGAAGCTAAGTGTAAGTGTGTGAAGTGTACATGGAGAGTATATACAAGGGTGTCAACTGTATAAGTAAGTGGAAAGTGATATATATATATATATAAAGTAGATAGAAGAGAAAAGGGAACATACAGAAATGTGCATATGCACACATGCAGAAAAGAATAACGCCCATGCAAAAATGGAGTCTAGCCTCTTATAATAGTCCCCAGCAGAGTCGCCACTGTTGCCATCCCGAGAGATTTTTTAGGGTCGATGGGGGTGTGCTCTTGAGGTGGATCCTTCTATCCTTCCCCTTCCGGCGTGCGCGCGAGATTGCGTCCTTTATCGGAGTGCTCCACTGTCATCGATGTGGGGTGATATGTAGAGATAGAGCCGCCAACATATTTTACACAAAACATGCAAAATAAATGTTGCCACCTCGAGAGAATAGCATCAAGGATAATATTGATGCTTGCGAAATCATGTAGTTCAAGGGTTCGGGAACTAAGTTACAGAATGGGAAGGTGTTAAGTACCCATCCTGCCCTATTGAACTCTCATGGTTATGTGTTAATCTTCTCCTGTAGAACTCCGTGATGTGTGTGTTTGAAGCCACGAGCACACTGGAAGGAACGACACCCAATTCCAAGCTACGGTTGAGAAGTTATGCATGTTTAAAGTCGAGAGAAGATCCAGGGGCAGAACTGTAGTTATCCATTATTCAGGCAAGCCGGTTTGGAAGCAAAGGGAATCGATTTTGGAAGCGAACTTCTGCTTGCAAAATTTTATCTTTATCCTGATTTTTAATGAGGATTTTATTTTGTTTACAACTCTTCCAAAAATGACCCTAGTTGTGTAGTTTGTAATTAGACTTGGGTTACATAACTATTAACCTAGTTTTATAGAGCTTGAGAGGCAAGGAAGATAGAAGGCAAGAAGAACATCAAGAGATTATTGTTTTATCATTGTTTTGCACATTATTCATCAATATAAGTATTTATTCCTTTATTTTCTTACAAGATCCATTGTTTCTAGGTTATATTTGTGATTTCTCCTGCAATAGTGATTATTTATATGATTTCTTGCAATCTTTACGTCACAATGTTCGCATGTAACATAGAATTCATGTGTAGTATTAGATTCTCTATGTCCGACTAGATTTTTAGTGGGTTGGGATACATGAACCCAACCTAGTTATTATGGATAGATATAAAACATGATTGAATTAAATAAATAATTAGAGGTTTGATACTTTGTCGATACGAGTATTGTAAGCCTTTTAACTTCATTTGTTGTAGGTAACCGTAGTGTTTAAGGGTGCGATACGCGTGTCGATAATTTTGTCATCCGCTTTAGACTTATTTTTTACCATTTATTGTGCGGAATAAAAGCGTCATATATATAGTGCTTAGATGAATTTAGGGTCTTATCTAAATTATATAGTTGATTCTTAAAATATTTATATTTGACATAATTACTAACGGTTCAAAGGGATGTATTCCAATCCCACTTTTTTCGCATAGTTTAAAATCAAAACTTTCTTTCGTTCTTGCATACTTAGTTAATTCACATTTATTATTTAGGCCATATTAGTTAATTAGACTTTCCCATAACATCATCACCTTTTCCTTTCCCTTTTATGATTTGAGAATTAGGTTTTAAACATCTTTCTTAGTAGTCATCACGATCTTTCGTCTTAGTCCCTGTGTTCGATATCCGACTTGCTCAGATTAATACTTACTCGACCGTCTTACACTTGAGCCGTATTTACAATCACTAGAGACACTTTTTGAATTGCGTCACACTATACCAAAAAGTCTAAATTATCACCTTTGAACCAACCAGACTTGCCACAGTCATTGACCGTGAAAAAAATATGCGTTTTTTGTCATGGTCAATGACCGTGACAAGTTTGTGGCAAGGGTTTGTCACTGTCATTGACCATGACAAGTAGAGTTGTCACGAACTTGTCACGATCAAAGACCTTGGTAGGTCCGTGACAACTCTTTTAACTAAAAACCCTTAACGCCTCTTTTTTTCCACCGTTTTTCTTTCCCTCCTTTTTCTCTCTCTCGCAACTTCTCTCTCTCTCTACAATTTCAGGCATGTTTTTTTTTTCTGTCTCTCTCTTTCCTTTGTGTGTGTATACATGTATGTGTGTATGTGTGTGCGTGGGTATGTGTGTGTGAGGGGGGGGGGGGCAGTGTGCGTTGAGAAGGGGGGTCTTTGTGTAAATTGAAATTGAAATTGTTATCGTATGTATTGGTATTGGTATAAATTAAAATTGAAATTGAATTGGTATTGATATTGATATTAATATTGATATAAATTGGTATATATTTGTATTGGTATAAATTGGTATTAGTATTGGTATAAATTAAAATTGATGTAAATTGGTATTGGTATTGATATAAATTGAAATTGAAATTGATATCGTATATATTGAAATTTGTATAAGTTTAAGTTCTTATGCGTACTTTAAATTAAATGAAATCTTGCGAATTGTGATAAGACGTGATTAAATTAAACATACTTTAAATTACATATAGTGCACATAGATACTAGCCTTCTAGTTCTTATGCGTACGCATTCAATAGCCCTTATACCCGTTTGAGAGTCATTACCCCTGTAATGTGATCTTTCGAATTATTCCATTTGGACAGTTTGGGACTGCATAGTTTCTGTATATTAATATTTTTAGTGGCTTAAACTTGTTATATTTGGGGAAAATTATGTTGTCATATCTTAATGTTCTTTGGGTACATACTAGCTAATGCGATGTTAAGTGTTATTTCAATTGATAAATTAAATTAACACTTACACTTGCGAATCTATGTCGTGTACTTGGAGAACTATGGAAATATGCTGCCGAATTTTTCTCAAATTGGAACAATGTGCATGAGCTGTTAAGTATATTAGAGAAATATACGGTCTTTAATGGGATAGGACCACTCACCCTTTAGAAGAGATGGAGGAAAAATGAATTAGTATTATAAATTGAATTTTAATTTCAATTTCAATTTCAAATTAAAATTGAATTTGAAATTGAAATTGAAATTGGTATTTTAAATTGAAATTTAAATTAGTATTAGAGATTGAAATTGTAATTGTAATTGGTATTTGGTTTTTGGTTTTTGGTATAGTGCCTATTTGATTTTTGTATTCAATTCTGAAATTGAAATTTGGTTTCTCTCTTTAATTGCAGCAACAACCACCATCTCTCTCTCTCTACACACATTTTGGTATATCTCTTTACCCATCTCTCGAATTTGTTATTATCGAATTTGAGCATTAATTCAAAGTCCATATACATATTTGTACTAATAATAACAATTTTTGCAGAAATCGTCTTCATCCCACCTCGGTAGCGTAGGCGACGAGGGCTCCTCGGCTAGTAGGCCCCCTAAATGGGGCAAATTGGGGTCCGTCATCGAGAATAAGATAATATTATTGACTAGATCCCTAGAGTTGCGGAAGGCGATCGCTGATCCGGGGTACACTGACTGGAGGGCCACGCCTAATGAGCTCAATATTGGTATCTGGGGGGCACTACTGGTAAAGTATTTATATTTATATTTATATTTATAAGAAACTAACACTTATTTTCTTTTTGGTTTGTATTTATTTGATAGGAACAATTCGGACTGCCCCCACATGTTCGCGACTCCACGTTGGATCAATTGAGGGATCAATATAAGACGTGGAAGAAGAATATGCGGGTACGGTGCTTTGGGAAGATTCGGGAGTCCATTTTGAGAGTATGTGATACCGTCCCCTCGAAGGAGCTGATATCATTGGCACAGTGGCAAAATTTTATCGGCAATGAGATTGATGAGCGGCAATTGGCATCTCGCCAATCGGAGAGGAAAAATCGGGTGAAAAAGTTGAACATGCACTACTCCGAGCGGACGTCTTACGACGAGGTGGAGTACATGGTAGTAAGTTTTTTATTTTTCTTTAATTTTAATTTTATGTTATTCTAATTTAGCATTACTTTTCATTACTTACTAATTCTGCATTATTTAATTCAGGAGACGAGGAGTGTCCTTGGGGGTAGGCCACATAGGCTTGATGCCTATGTGGAAATTCGAACGAAGAAGGGCAATGACAAGGAGGTGTCCCCGAGTGTCGCAGCCACGATTGTAAGTTATAAATGTTTAATTTTATTAATTACTTAATAATTTTTTTATCCACTTAATTAACTAATTGTATAATTTTTGTCGTTTTAGGCAAAGACTAAGGAAGTACAAGAGTCGCAGTCTGATGCCGACAAAGCATCTTTGACTACGGATGCATTCAGCCAAGTACTCAGGGCGGATTGCAAGGGGAAGACTAGGGGGTGATCTCGCGGGTGGGGAAGTCTAAGATCATCGTAATGGAGACGAGAAACACCGAGTTGGCTCATAAAGTGGACACTCATGACGATAAGGTCCACCTCCGATGAGGGCAAGGGCAAGGGGAAAGGGAAGGAGAAGGAGAAGGAGCAGGAGGTAAAGGTAGACTAGGACGTTACTGCTTCATCGTCGATACGCACGGATTCACCGATACACACAGTCAAAGTCCGTGACAATTTTTTATTTGTCATGGACTTATCACGGTCAAAGATCGTGACAACTTCATTTGTCACCCCCAAACTTGTCACGATAAAAAGTCGTGATAAGTTTGACTGTCAAGGTTTTTGACCTTGATAAGTTGGCAGTTTTGGTGTAGTGTGAGGTAAGTGTAATTTACCCAAAACTATTTTATAAAAAAATTGTTTTGTTTTAATAAACATTGTTATTTAACAAAAACTGTTTTATACACGACTGTTTTGTAAAAAAATGGTTCTAAGTTTATTTTAAAACATAAAAATTATATTAATTCTACAAACAACAAAATAAAAAATGTTTTTATATAACAAAAATGCTTTATATAAAAAAAAACATACATTTTTAACTGTTTTACTGCTTTTTATAAAACATTAAACTTCTTTTTATGCAAAAATAGTTTTATAATTTTTAAAAGCAATAAAATTATACTAATTCTAAAAACAACAAAATAAAAAAAAACTGTTGTTATACAAAATTATAGTAATCCTAAAAAAGTTTGTAACTGAAAAATTAATAATATCAAACACAGACACCTGAAAATGATAAAATTTACGATGAAACAATTTAGAGTAAACTACTCCACAGGTCCATTAACTTTTTACTTATTTCAATTTCGTCCTTATCCTTGTTTTTATTTTACTTTCATTCTCAATCTTTCATTTTGTCTCAATTTCGTCTTGTCCTTTTTTTTGTTTCAATTTCGTCCTTAACCTTTCATTTTGTCTCAATTTAGTCCCTCTGTTAACTATTTTGAATACAATTGACTATTTTACCCCTCTTTATTGAAAAATAATAAAACGAAAGTTATAAATTTGAAAAATAAACTATTTATTATTATTTGGGGATAAAAAATATTTTTTATCCTAGAAATAATAATAAAAATAATCTTTATTTTTATTTTATTCTAGTCTTTTTTATTTTATAAAAAAAATTGGAATAATAATTTTAATAGCCGACATATTTTTTTTATTTATTAAAAAACTCTTATTTAATTTTAATAAAAAAATGTTTAAATTGATGTTTTGTATTCACGATTGATTAGTGTCACTGGCGCAGAGCCACATCACGAGAATTTTTTGTATTTATCACTTATTGTTGATACCAAAATTAGTATGCTGATGTGGACAAATAATAAGAAGACACGTGTCAATCTACGTGGCACAATAGCAACGAGGAAGATTGTTTCCCCGACCAACGTACTCTTACCTTCCGAGGAACTCCAATGCTCCGAGGAACTCCTAAGCAACGAGCAACTAAGGCGGTCCGAGCTGCATCTCGGCCCTAGCATTAATTGCCGGATAATCAACAGTTCAACTATTCATTGAATGCTTATTATCTTGACGCACACTCTACATTAAATGTATCACCCTTTCATATGTGTATCATTTAATGTAACACCCTTTCATGTACAGCCTAAGGGCTATAAATACCTTGTACCACCCTCATTCAAGGGGACCTGAATTTCTTGATAGAACTTGTAATCGAGAATTCCCAAACACTCAGCAATAACATAACAGTGGACGTAGGCCATTCTTATAAGGCTGAACCACTTTAAAAATCTTTGTCTCATTTTATTTATCTGTGATTGAATAATTAGAGCGATCTAATTTTTTACATCAACAGATTGGCGCCGTCTGTGGGAAGCGATTGTTATTATCGTTTTTCACCAAAAATCATTCATCATCAATGGCGGATAATCCAGAATCTAGCAATCGAAACGCTGGAAATGCTGGAAATCCTCCAAATCCCTCTGCACCTCCAGATCTGGCCGAAATTATGACGAATCTGGCTCAAGGACAAACCACCATGCAAGACACAATGAGGCAACTCATACAAACCCTTCATGGCGGTTCACCTGCACGTTCAGGACAGCGAAGTGGTCAGAGGAAACTTATTTACTTTCTTCACGATCCAGGCGCACTGAGTCATATCGTAATGAGGAGTCTGATTATTTCTCTTATCAACCTGGGCGAACTTCGTCAATAAGAGCTACAAATACTGATCAACGTATCACTCTCTCTCCAGAAAGACCCAGTGCCTTAGAAAGACTGAGTAGGGTGTCTCCTTTCAGTCGATTAGGCCATAGGAGGAATATGAGTCCACCTAAGACCATGTCGAGGAGTTTTCGACAATTATCAGATCTAAGAGAAGGATCAGCACAGTCCCGACCAGCTGCTCGTCAAGATAGATCTCAAGAGGCTGCTTCAGAACGATCAATTGCTCGAACCAATAGGCCCGAGGAAGGAAATGAAGCGTGGAAAGGATCTCTTCAGCGGTTGGAAGATAGATTGGGAGAAATGGCTAAGGCGAAGAATCCCCTACAACGAACTTTTGTTCAAGGGACACCTTTTGTCCAGGCCATTGTAAATTTTCCAACACCGTCAAAATTTAAAGCCCCTGTGGTGACTCCCAAATACGATGGAAAGACAGATCCTGTTCTTCACATAGAGCAATATCAAGCTGCTGCCGACATCTATGTTGTCCCCGACGAGATGAGATGTAGGGCATTCTCGGGAACTCTTACCGGATCTGCCCAGATATGGTACAACAATCTTCCTCGGGGTAAGATTTCAACTTTCTTTCAATTGGCCGAGTTGTTCATCGGCAAATTCTGTTTTGGAGTAAAGCCAGTAAAAAGAGTAGCACACTTGTTAAGTGTTAGACAAAAATCTGGTGAAAGCACTAGAGATTACATAACTCGTTTCAATAACGAGAAACTGGAAGTCATAGATTATGAGGAAAAGACAGCAATCACCGCCTTGATGAGTGGTTTGTTGCCTAATAAGTTGTATTACACTTTGGCGAAAGATCCACCTAAAACTATGTCAGAGTTGATGGCAAAAGTGGACAAAATCATGAATGCCGAGGAGGATATGGCTGCAAAAAAGAATATGGATAAAGACACCAAGGTAGAAGTCGACAAGTCTAAGAATAAAGAGCATAAGGGCAATGGCGGTGACAAGCGTTCCAGAAATAATAAGTCGTCATGGGAAGTCCTGAAGAAATACGATAATTATACTCCCTTGAAAATGGGTATTAATCATGTCTTGGAAGAAATCAAGAATAGCGAGGAGGTAAAGTGGCCGAAGAAATTGAGATCAGACATTGATGCGAGGAATAGGGATAAATATTGCGAGTTCCACAAGGACCATGGCCATATGACTAAAAATTGCATAGCTCTTCAGAACGAGATTGAAACACTCATCCGAAGAGGAAAGCTAGCAAAGTATGTTGATCGGGGAGGTGAAAGAAGAAATAATGATCGAACTAGAGAGAGATCTAGATCTCCTCGTCGAGCAGAGGAGAAAAAGAAGAGAGAACATGAAGATGATGCCGAGGATGACCCCGATCTTCCAAAGAAACCAAGGCAACCAGAACGAGAGGTATTTTCCATACGTTTTGGGGCATTTGATTGTAATGTTATTACAGGAGGAGATGCAGGAGGAGGAGACCTTACTGCAGAAAGAAAAGCTTACCTCGGAGAGGCACAAGCTTGCTCGTACATTCAGCGAATAAATTTAGCCGAGGAGGATCGTCCGACGAAGGTAAACAAAGAGAAGCTGGTCATTTGCTTTTCAAAAAATGACCTGGCAGGTGTCCTTTACCCTCACGACGACCCTTTGGTGATCAAAATGAGGATGAAAGAAGTAGTGATTTCAAGGGTGCTGGTAGACAATGGTAGTTCAGCAGACATCATGTACTATTCATGCTTTGACAACTTGAATTTAAAATTATCTCAATTGGAACCTTATCACAGACCTCTTTTGGGTTTTGCTGGCGAGAAAGTTTTTCCACTTGGGACGATCAAGTTGGACATATTCATTGGAACTTGGCCTGCTTGTCGAACAGATAGAATACGCTTCTTTGTGATGGATAAGAATGTGCAGTCAGCCTACAACATCATCATGGGAAGAGTGGGTTTGAAGAAGTTCGAAGCACTTCCATCTACAGTACATCAATGCTTAAAATTCCCAACAAATTTTGGAGTAGGAGTTGTGAAAGGTGATCAGAAAGTAGCTTGGGAATGCTATTATTCATCTGCCGAGCAAGAGGAGATTGAAGATTCAAGAAAAAAGACTACTACCTACCAGGTGGATGAAGGTACAGAAATTGAAACACTGGATCCACGAGATGAATCCCAACTTGTAAAAGGACAGGTGGTGGAATCTACAGAAAATATTATTCTGGACGATGAGCACCCTGAACGAGTAACCCAGATAGGTTCAACGTTGGATGCTTCAATAAAACATGAGTTAATAACTTTCTTGAGAAACAGGAAGAAAACTTTTGCGTGGAGTCATGAAGATATGCCAGGAATAGATCCGAACTTCTTTTGTCACGAGCTCAATGTGAATAAGGAGATCAAGCCTGTAAAGCAGAGAAGAAGGGTATTTAGCCCCGAGAAGAATCAGGCTATACAAGAGGAGGTCGAGAAGCTCCAGAAAGCCCAATTCATTGAAGACGTGAAGTATCCAGACTGGTTGGCAAACGTGGTGATGGTAAAAAAGAAAAATAATAAATGGAGAATGTGTGTTGATTTCACCGATCTTAACAAGGCATGACCAAAGGATCATTTTCCATTACCCAGAATTGATCAATTAGTGGATGCTACCTCGGGACACGAGCTGCTCAGCTTCATGGATGTTTACTCCGGCTACAACCAGATCAAAATGAAACCTGAAGACAGGGAAAGTACTTCTTTTATTACCCCTAGGGGAACTTATTGCTACAATGTTATGCCTTTTGGTTTGAAAAATACAGGAGCGACATACCAGCGGCTGATGAATAAGGTTTTCACCGAACAAATCATTTGCAACATGGAAGTCTATGTCGATGATATGCTGACAAAGAGCAAGAAAGCTGTTGATCATCTAGTTGATTTAGCTCAGACCTTTGATCAACTGGATAAATACCAAATGCAGCTCAACCCGACGAAGTGTACATTTGGAGTACGAAAAGGGATGTTCCTCGGATAATCGTCAACCAGTGAGGCATTGAGGCGAATCCAGAAAAGATCAAAGCTCTTTTAGGGTTGCGATCTCCAACGACGAAGAAAGAGGTACAGAGTCTTACAGGACGGGTTGCAGCCCTCAATAGATTTGTATCTCGAGCAACTGATAGGTGCCTTCCATTCTTCAAAACACTCCGAAACACTTTCGAGTGGAATGATGAATGTGAAAAAGCCTTTCAATACTTGAAGAAATATCTAGGAACACCTCCATTGTTGTCCCGACCAGTGATGGGCGAAAAGTTGTACTTATATCTGGCAGTATCAGAGAATGCAGTCAGCTCAGCACTGATCAGATTGGAGAATGGAGTTCAGAAGACAATTTATTACACAAGTAAGGCTTTTCGAGGTACAGAAATCAGGTACCCAAAGTTGGAAAAATTGGCGTTGGTATTAATTGAAGCAAGTAGAAGAATGAGGCCATATTTCCAGGCCCATACCATCGTCGTGTATACCGACATGCCGTTACGACAAGCCCTTCATAAACCAGAGAAATCAGGGAGACTAATGTATTGGGCAATAGAGCTTGGTGAATATGATATTGTGTATGAACCCAGATCATCACTAAAAGGGCAGGTTGTAGCAGATTTTATAGCAGAATTTACTTATCCTGATATCCCCGAGGAGAAAAAATTACTCGCTGATCAACCTGTGAATGTTACAGGATTAACAAACACAAGCTCAGACCAACCCCGATTGGTAAAAGAACTCGTGGATGTAGAAGGATCATCAACTTCGAACTCAGACCAGCTCCGGTTGGTAAAAGAACGAGAAGAGATGGTCGACGAGGAGCGAAAAGTGCAAGGGGAGGATGAAAGGAAGCAACAAATATTTCACCGAGGAACTCTATCAGGTAAGGAATTTGAAGACGGGTTACCCATATGGATATTGTATGTAGATGGCTCATCTTGCACAACAGGTTGTGGGGCAGGAATTCTTTTGAACACCCCAGACGAGATTGACATGGAATATGCCTTACGATTCCAATTCAAAGCCTCCAATAATGAGGCTGAGTATGAGGCCATGATAGCGGGTCTTGATTTAGTAAAGATTATGGAAGTGCAACAAGTGATGGTATTCAGTGATTCTCAATTGATTGTGAATCAAATGATGGGAGCATATGCAGTTAAAGGAGAATTAATGGTCAAGTATCATGCCAAGGTAATGGAGTTATTAGCATAATTTGATGCAATTCAGTTAATCAGAATACCAAGAATAGAGAATGCACGAGCAGACGCACTGGCCCGACTAGCATCAGCTACTCGTACCGACCTGCGAAGAACAATACCAATTGAAGTACTAGAAAGTCGGAGCATAGATGAAAACCTGACGATGAACATTATCACCCTTGATCTAGGACCATCTTGGATGGATCCCATCAGTGCATATATTGAAGAAGGAGAATTACCGGAAGATAAGCTCGTTGCCAAGAAATTGAAGTATAAAGCTGCTCGGTATGTACTAACTAATGGTATTTTGTATAGACGAGGAATTATGGCAGGTTTGCAAAGATGTGTACATCCTTCCGAGGTGAAAGAATTAATTGAAGAAATCCATGAAGGATCCTGTGGAGCTCATGTAGCAGGTCGAACACTTTTGCAAAGGGTGATGACTCAAGGATACTACTGACCGACGATGAGGGCTGATTGTATAGCCTATGCTAATAAATGTGACAAGTGTCAACGTTTTTCCTCCATCCGACGAACTCCATAAGCATTGTTGACACCCATAACTTCCCCTTGGCCATTTGCTATGTGGGGAATTGATTTGGTTGGACCACTGCCAACCACCCGAGGAAGATTCAAGTACCTCGTCGTCGCAGTAGAATATTTTACTAAGTGGGTAGAAGTTGAACCCCTTATCGATATGACGTACGAGAAGGTATACCAGTTTGTTTGGAAGAATATCATCTGTCGATATGGTCTCCCTCATGCCTTCATCACAGACCATGGAACACAATTCGACAACGAGGAGTTTGCTGCCTATTGTCAACAATCAAACATCTTGAAGACACATTCAGCACCAGGTCATCCTCAAAGCAATGGGCAGACAGAGGTAACGAATAGAACACTGCTAAATGGTTTGAAGAAGAGGCTAAGTGAAGCTAAAGCTAACTGGATTAATGAGCTACAATCAGTATTGTGGGCTTACCGAACAACTCCCCGAGCAGCGACTGGAGAATCACCATATATGCTGGCATTTGGAAGTGAGGCTGTAATACCTACCGAGTTGGGTCTACCAACACACAGAGTGCTGAATTTTAATTCCCCATTCAGTGACTTGATGAGAAGACTGGATTTGGATATGCTCGAGGAGGTTAGAGAAGAGGCAGCCATTAGGAATGCTGCTTATCAACAACGAACAGCTCTGTTCTACAACAAGAGGGTGAAGAAATGCGATTTAAAAGAAGGAGATTATGTGCTAAAGAAGGTCATTCAGAAGCACAATAAATTGAAAGCAAACTGGCATGGACCTTACCGAGTTACAGAAGTTGTTCGACCAGAACTTACCGAATAACAACTCTAGAAGGAGAGGAATTCAGGAATGCTTGGAATGCTGAACACCTTCGCAAGTATTATCAGTAATGTAAAATGTACAGCAATTCCATCAACATGAATAAAACGATGATGTTTCACATTTTTTTTTCTCTCCTTTGTTTGAAAGTTTTTTGGGGAATACTAGTGTTGTACACTACGCTGTTCAACAGCAAAAAGAAGACGATAGTTCAGACCCACGACCAACTCCGGATGGTAAAAGGGCGAGAACAAATTATACTCCTTTGGTTAGGAGGCGTACACTTGCGTGATCAATTCCGGTTGGTAAAAGAGCTTGTGGACAAGATAGTTCGAAAGAACCTGATAGTTCGAGCGTGATTAACTTCGGTTGGTAAAATAGCGAGAACAAATTATACTCCTTTGGTTAGGAGGCGTACATTTGCGTGATCAACTCCGGTTGGTAAAAGAGCTTGTGGACAAGATAGTTCGAAAGAACCTGATAGTTCGAGCATGATCAACTTCGGTTGGTAAAATAGCGAGAATACATTATACTCCTTTGGTTAGGAGGCGTACACTTGCGTGATCAACTCCGGTTGGTAAAAGAGCTTGTGGACAAGATAGTTTGAAAGAACCTGATAGTTCGAGCGTGATCAACTTCGGTTGGTAAAATAGCGAGAACAAATTATACTCCTTTGGTTAGGAGGCGTACACTTGCGTGATCAACTTCGGTTGGTAAAAGAGCTTGTGGACAAGATAGTTCGAAAGAACCTAATAGTTCAAACCCACCAACTTTGATTGGTAAAAGGGTAAGAACAACATTCTTAAAATACCAATTTTGGTTGATTAAGAAATAAAATAGGCCAACTTATATTGGTCAGAAGGTAAAATCATTCCAGAAAATACAAAAAAATCCAAGTATAGTTGGTCGGTGATCAACACCCAACTAATTATAGTTGGTCGACGAGGATAAATTACCAACCTTGGTTGGTCGGACACATTTTATGAAAAAATTTACCAAGTATGGTTGGTCGGGGATAAAAACCCATCAACTGTAGTTGGTCGACAAACACAATTTAACAACCTTGGTTGGTTGGAAACATTTTAAATATTTTATACTCATTACTTTATTACTAAGTGATTGAGCAACATTGATACTTGCAATTTTTATTACTAAGTTGGTTGATGAACAACACAATATTGTTATCTTTTTAACAGATACATATGCACAAATGTAAAAGTGTTAGACAAGTACAAAAGAATAGCAATACAGAATTGCAAACAGAAAATGAAAGTCTTTCATTAAAATAAATTACAAGTTACATATATGTGCTAACTATTACATTGAAAATCCTATTCTATTGGTTTTTTCCCTTCAGCCTTTGATACAGGTTCCTCGCCAGCAGGAGGATCATTTAATGTCTGAGGAGAATTGATGAAATTCAAGTCCTTCAACATTCTGACATTCATTACTGAAGGAGTATCCAAGAGATGCTCAGGACGAGATACGTCAATTTGAGAATGAAGGTTATAGTCACCAAGATAATTCGCAATCAAGCTCCGAGGAATGGCGCGAGCAGTTATCCATTCCATATCCAACTTGAAAGGTGGCACAGGCAAGTCAAGCACTCCAGGCTCATAGTAGTACCACAAAAAATGTCCTTGCTCGAGCTTTAATACACATAAGGCATTCAGCCAGCCTTGTTTATAACCTTAATTATTGGCATTTTCAATACGAGTATCCAAGTGATAAAGGGCCTCATTATAGCCTGCATTCCAAAATTCCCTGGGCTGTTTATGGAATTGGAAGGTTAATCTATCCAATTGTTCATGAAGGTTTTTGGTGAAAAGGTCCTTAGTATGTAAAGTTGACTTCGTTGCAGTAAGTTGATCTTCCAAAGTCAGGATTTTCTTGGACATTTCAGACAAAGCCCGATCTTTTACGTTCAATTGGAACGCTTGAGTTTCCAACGTTGATTGAGTACGAGCTTCTTTAACATTACGACTAAGAGCCCTTGATCCTCCCCGAGCAGGTCGAGAACTTCTTCCTCGTCCCCGAGCAGAAGTAGAAGCACCAGATCTTCGCAGGACATCCAATTCTTGCCTCAGCTTGGCATTCTCAACCTCTAAGAATGAGAACCCTTCGTCGGAGACTGGTACCAAGGCAGTGGAAGATGAAGCTGCAGACTTATACTGTGCCAGCTCTTTTTGCAAATTGTTGTTCTCTTGTTCCAGCAGCTCGGCGATCTGTCTACAGGCCTCAACTTCACCTTTTAGGGTTCTCTCCCTGACATCGTACCCAGCAATGATCTTTTTGTGGCCTGTCTCAGAAGAAAGCTGTTGATATCTATTTTCATACTCCTTGTGCAACAAGGCAGTTGATTCATTGTGTTGATTCTAAAGATCTTCTAAAGTATAATGAAGTTCCTCGATCAAGTCGTAGTATGCCACATTATTGGCCACAGATCGATCAAGTAAATCCTTCAGGTACCGGTAAGCCTCAACTGCTTGCTCTGAGGCATCATGGCCAAGAATGTCGGCAATCTCTGATACACTCAGGTCTGTATGACCAGCTTTATAATATTCGTGGCATTATTGCATCATCTTTGTATCATGGGCAGATATCAGTTCTATTCTAGCCATAAACTAATAAAAAGGAGAAGGCAAGAATTAATAAAAACAGACAGAGCATCAACAATGTAGAGGAACAAAAAGATGTGATTTTATTACATCATCAACAAAGATTACATAATTTGGAATACAGAAGTACAAGTAAGAAGAAAAAGAGAAAGATAGTACCGAACAACTTCACACCTTTTCCTTGTCTCCCAAGACTTTCTCGGGAGGCTGGGACGAGGAGCTTGGTTGCTCGGTGGGAACATTGATCTGATTGGTAGAAGTTGGGACTTGTTCTGGAGGAGTAGGCAACGAAGAAATCTCCTCAATGGCTGTCTGGTTGGGTGTTGGAACAAGGAATTGATCACCCCCTGTCATGGAAGTTTCTTCAGATGCAGCCTCGTCTTCATCTTCGTCTTCAATAACTGGAGGAGGACCAGGGAGATGTTGTTGAAATAGCTCAGAGTCCTCGCTCACCTTCAATTCTTGTAAGGCAGCAACCCAACCGTCATGGAAGAATTTCAAACTTCCATAATTCACCTGGGTCATCATTGCAGCTACCCCCCTATCCCATCCTTTATCCCAACCAGTCCGAAAGGATTTCTTCACAACCATTTTTCTCTTCATCTTCTCCGAGGAGAGCTTCTCGGATAGAAGGTCCTCGGAGGCTTTCAGCTTGGCCTCCAACTCCTCCTTCTGACGATTTGCTTCGCGCAGAAGTGTCAACTCTTCCTCAGCTGACTTCAGTTTATTCTCCAACTCCCCAAAGCCTGAAAGTTTCTCGGCGTAGTCTTTATTCTCTCTCTCCAAGTCCTTCACCTTATTACCCAGTTGTAATTTCTCTGCATCAGACGCAGCCAACTTCTTCTCCCACTCAATTTTATCCTCGTCATACTTCTGACGAGATTCACTCACAGATTTAATAGCTTTCTCCAGTGCTCCTTCAACAGTGGACGATGAACAAGAAGCTTTGATCGCTTCATCCTTTTTAAGGATTATATTGAAACAGCTCTTCAACTGTATTCAGAAAAGGGAAATGATATCAGAAACAGATATGGGAAATAACAAAGGAAAAAATGAAAAACTCAGAATAAAGACACTTACTGAAGCAAGATGACGAACAGCCAGAGAAGTAACCATATCCCGAGTAAGGTCTTCTTCAGTACCTTGCACATCGGGAATAGGTGAGAATGTTGCCAAGCTCATCGTAGAGCTCAGAGGAACACTGATTGGAACACCATCTCCACCAGCTGGGAGCTGGGGAATGGCTCCAGAAATACTGACCGAGGAGGATTTCCTCAGTCTCCTCGGTGCCTTTTCAACAACCTCAACCAAAGAATAACTTTTGGTTGGTGAGATAGTGGTTACTTCAACAGGTGCATCCTTCTGCACAGGAGCCAATGGGGGCTTCTCGACAGCCTTCTGAGAAGCAACAGGAGAGGTGACATCTTTATTCTTTGTCCCTTTTTGGACATCAACCTTATTTTTCTTCCCAGCAGAGGAAGTTTCCTCGAAGAGAGCGGGAACTCTTCTCTTGCCCATTTTTTGGCTCAAAGGAATATGAGATTCCGGACCAGAATCTTCAGGAATTTGCACTGGATCACTGATGCTGACCACAGGACGAGTAGTAAAGGACGATGTATAGCTCCTATACTGCTACAAGTATGAAGCAGACTTGATGTGCTCGTCTGCAATTCTCTGATGCAAACTCCATATATGTTTCAATTGCCTTATATTAACTTCTGATTCTTTGGGAATTTTTCTTTTGCTGTCAACTGCAAACAAAAACATATTGAAATATCAGTCATACATTTTATCAAATACCATGAAATCATAATTTCAAAAACAAAATAAGATGAAAACGACCTATCCCATTGCCATATGGGGGGCATCTGGGACCCTCATATACTGCATCTTCAACCAAAGGGGCATGTTGCCAATTTTTTATAACTAACTCGTGTTCAAAATAATCCCTGTTGGCATCAGGGAGGTTGACTACTAAGGCCCTATTAAAAAACTAGTTTTTAAATAAAAAACGTTGTCTAAAACAACCCATCTGTAGCAGTACATAATCTCAGGAATTCCTATACGAGTTCCATGAGTTTGATTTAACCTATGTACCCCATTAACTATTCTCCATGTGTTGGGGGCTATTTTTGCAGGGACAACGTCGAAGTACTGACAGAACTCTAAACATAGCGGATTTGGTGGAAAATAAAATCCACATTCAGCAATAAATAGGCTAGGGAACCAGTGTCCCTCAGCCAAATCAAAATAACTTGAAGGCTCAGAAAGAACCTCCAAAGTTACCCAAGAAGGAATAGAGAAGTCAGAGCGGAACTTCTCAAGAGATTCGATAATGTAAACCATGATGAATAAAAGAAGAAGGAAGAAGAGCTTACAGAGAAAAAGGAGATCTGTTGACAAACGAAGGAGGAAATGAACGCACAAGAGAGAGAAAAGCTTTAGAAAACTCGAAAGCAGAGATTGAAAAGGTAGAAGACGATGGGATTGCCTCTGAAGTTTAAATACCTTGCCTTGGGAAACGGCGAAAGAAATGATTACAAAAAGAAAATATTACGCTACCGGCGGCTAAAAGGACAAAAAGGGCACGAAGATCGAAGCGCCTATAGAAATGCAAAAAGGCGGATTCTGCGAATTTGGAAGGAAATTTAAATACGAAGAAAAGGCTCCTAAAACCCAGGAATATCAATTAATATCACCATATACCGAGAAAGAATGTTCCATACTCCTCAAAGTTCGAAATATGAAACATTGGGGGCTTCTGTTGATACCAAAATTAGTATGCTGATGTGGACAAATAATAAGAAGACACGTGTCAATCTACGTGGCACAATAGCAACGAGGAAGATTGTTTCCCCGACCAACGTACTCTTACCTTCCGAGGAACTCCAATGCTCCGAGGAACTCCTAAGCAACGAGCAACTAAGGCGGTTCGAGCTGCATCTCGGCCCTAGCATTAATTGCCGGATAATCAACAGTTCAACTATTCATTGAATGCTTATTATCTTGACGCACACTCTACATTAAATGTATCACCCTTTCATATGTGTATCATTTAATGTAACACCCTTTCATGTACAGCCTAAGGGCTATAAATACCTTGTACCACCCTCATTCAAGGGGACCGGAATTTCTTGATAGAACTTGTAATCGAGAATTCCCAAACACTCAGCAATAACATAACAGTGGACGTAGGCCATTCTTATAAGGCTGAACCACTTTAAAAGTCTTTGTCTCATTTTATTTATCTGTGATTGAATAATTAGAGCAATCTAATTTTTTACATCAACACTTATATTACATAGATGGGGAAAAAATTAATGTTTTAGATTCCCGATTGGTTAGTTCACTGGATCGGAGCCATATTCATTAAATAATGTGGGTTTGCGTTGACGGCATTAATCAATCGTGAATATAAGACATTGAATTAAATATTTTTAATTAAAATTTAAAAAGAAGTTTTTTATAAATAAAAAAACTATGTTGACTATTATAATTATTATTTCAATTTTTTTTAGAAGAATGGGATAAAATAAAATTAAAAATTATTTTTTATTATTATTCTCTAATAAATAATTATATTTTATTCCTAAATAATAATAAAATAGTTTATTTTTCAAATTTTATAACATTCATATTTTTAATAAAGAGGGGTAAAATAGTCAATTGTATACAAAATAGTTAAGCGAGGGAGTAAATTGAGACAAATAAAAGGTTGAAGACGAAATTGAAACAAAAAAAAGTACGAAGACGAAATTGAAACGAAATAAAAGATTGAGGATGGTATTGAAACAAAAAAAAGAATAAGAACAAAGTCGAAATAAATGCAAAGATAAGAAACTTAAGAGATAATTTACTCAAAAATTTATAATGGAGAATTTTATGAGCAAAAGACAAATGGACTTATAAGAGTTATTATTTAATTAATTACGTAAATAAAGATAACTTAAAACAAAACTTTCTTCGATTTTAGACTTGAAAAAGGAAAATGATATAGAATAGTATAAAAGTGGTATTTTCAATTAGTTTGGTAAAAGTTCCAACTCCCAACGAAGGTGAGACACGTCAAAAGTTGTGGAAAAAAAATGAAGCGAGGCCACAAAATAATGAGATAAAGGAAGGCAGATATCCAGCATAATATAAATTTGCATCACCATCGGAAATGGCTTTTACTGCTCCAGCACAACTTCTCTTCAACGACCTCAAGCTCTCTCACCGACCATCCTTTCTTCACTCCAAGAAATCACGAAACCTCACCCACTCTTCTTACATCAACCACAACCCTCTTCCATCTCCCAAAAACGGTTTATCTTTTTACACTAAAGCCCCCACCTTTACTAAGCTTCCACTAACAATCTCAAGTGGTAGGATCACTTTGAAGGTGCCAACACACAAACCTTATAAATAGAATATTTGTTACTTCTTTTAGTTTTTCCTACTAGTAGTAGTGGTAGTGGGTTGGTTCAATTTATGATTTTCTTTTGTTGTTTGTAAGGTTCGAGCTTCTGCTGGGGAAGAAGCAAAACCGCTTGCTTCAGACGAGGCTTTTGATTGGTCTTCTGTTATATTGCCGTATGTTCTCTGATTTCTATTTTCTTTTAATTATTGGGTCAATTATTTTATTTTCTATCCTAAAATTAAGGATATTCACATCAATCTTATGATCAAGTGTGTTTGGTTGTATGTGATGGGCCGGTAATAGTAATTTTGTTACTTGTTCTGGGAACTGAATGACGGAGGAATAAAAAAGGGAAAAGAGAAAAAGGACCTTTTTGGAATTAGTTCTCTTGCTGCTGTACTTTGTTAAGCACCAGTTGTTACATAAAGGTGCCTAATTGGTTGTATAGAATCTTATTGTTCCTAAGAGCAACCCTCATGGGTAGGCTAAAGGGGTAAATTTGTAACTTTATGGGTAGGCTAAAGGGGTAAATTTGTTGTATATACGTATGCTGTGGGTAGGGTAAAAGGCTAAATATGAACGTTGGTAGGGTAAAAAATAACAAATATAGAATTGAACTAGTGTATGATACTTTTAGGGGTGTTAAACGGACGGATACGGATCGAATACCATGTTTTCCATATCCATATCCGTATCCGTCCGGATAGTTAAAACAACTATCCGTATCCATATCCGCTCGGATACCTCGGATTCGGATAATATCCGTATCCGTTTACATTATTTAGCCATCGCAAAAAATAACTATTAAAAAAGCTACAATATAAACTCTATCGAAAATTAGTAATAAATGAAGTACTAACCTTTAATATCCATACTCATAGATCATTTGTGTGTCCACATTGTTTCCTTAAATCAACATGACAATCAAGTTCCAAAAAAACCTGTTGATTGATAGAATACGAAGTGCATACAATAATAAAATCAACTAATAATGAAAAATACTATAACTAACAAGTAAATGATTTGAACTCTAGTCATGATAAATTAACTCCAGTCTATAACTCCAGTCTAGATAATAACTCCAGTCTAGATAAATTAACTCCAGTCTAGGGCTCCAGTCCAGCCGAAGAAGATAAATTAACTCCAGTCTAGATAATAACTTAATTTGAACAGCCGAAGAAGATCTATAAATACATTACCCGTTGGGAAGGGTTTCTTCGTCGGCTGTTGGGAAGGGTTTCTGTGACACCCCGCCTAATTAAATACCGGGCGATCACTCATTTATTAAATTAAAATCAAAGTGAACAGTTGGATCATTTTTAGCATCACTGTCGTAAAAATAATTTTTCCAATTTAAACATCCTAAATAATTAAGCTAAGTGTCAAAACCATTTTAGACATTCCTTTCTAAATTTTATTTATAAAAACCGATATTTAAAACTTTACATAATTCATAATTAAAGAATCACACAACAATTATCCTGGAACATATAATCCAAATAATTTAAACATTCAACAACTAGATCCCAACATTTAAAACTTAAGGTAAAACATCCTGACAATAACAAATCCCAAAGAGTAAAATACTG
This sequence comes from Sambucus nigra, assembly GCA_949130495.1. NCBI lineage: Eukaryota > Viridiplantae > Streptophyta > Magnoliopsida > Dipsacales > Adoxaceae > Sambucus > Sambucus nigra. The sequence continues at coordinate 309,053,476 of OX422217.1, read as the reverse complement.
AAAATAAATGAATCACAATGTCAGCTAAATAACTGAATAATGGAAAGGGCGACACATGCCCAACTGAATAAATAGTGCTACAAGTGGAATCAAGAAATGAGGTCGTCTAAGCAAGAGGCCTGCAACTCCCACCACTGCTGCAGCACGTTCCTTCCAAAGGATCCTATGCAAGACCCCCCTGTGGCTGGACACCTGTAATATATACATATATATACAAGAGAGAAAGGAAAATAGAAACGGATCAGAGCCCGATTGTAAAAAATGATTTAAAATTTGTTTAGCAAGTATTTAAAAATGTTTATTGACCAATGTAACAACATATTAGTGCGGCACTCCCTTGAGAAATTCTCACCTCTCTTCTAATGTGCACGCTTATCGTACTTAACCTTCCCAACGGTTTAACTTATCTTATCTTAGGTTGCTCGTAAGATTTAAACTGAACAATTCAACTGTTTAAGAGGGTGATTTCATTTGACAACAAAGTTCTTATTTAAACCTTAATTGCTAATAAAGTTTCTCCGTAACATATTATGTTTTTAAATCACATTTTTCCAAATTGTAATAATTACACATTTCTTATTTACCATAAACACAGTAGGTAGTTCCCAAATTCCAGAATTTAATATATATATTAAATACTCATATAATATATATATATTCTAACGGCACCCCACATAATAATTATGGTGCGGGCATACTCTGCTATCCAATCCCCGTATCACTCGTACTAAGGGAAATACAAGTTCGGAATCACTCTCGAACTGTATTAATACATACACAAGAAAAAATATTGAGGCGAAGCATAGTTTCCAAGTCCAAGAGGTCAGCACATACCCTCGCGTCTCTTAGGACCGTGACTATCGATTCGATAGCCTGTACCTAGGATTCCTATCTTCTTGGGTACAAGTCAATATTTCCCATAAAGGTCCCATCGAGATAAGACTGTCCCAGCGCGGTAACCTCAGGGATAGCAAGTAGCGCGGGGATGATTTTCACACGTATGTAGTATATGCATAAACACAGTCATATAAATATACTACTATTACCATATCAAATTTAGGTTCATCTCATAACCCATAATTAGGGCATTTATCCTTATTTTCACATTATTAGTTATCACGTATAACTGTTCGTCTCTAACTTTAATTTGAGGGATTATTCCAACTGACTACGTAACGCTCATGGACTCTATCCTCCCAAGTGTAGAATTTAGTAGGTACTCTTCTATTTTTCCAACATAATTATCTTACACGTCTCTCCCTATAACACATAATTCCATCATCCCTTATATGTGAATATCCCAAAAATGTACATCTCGTCTTACATTAAAGGTCTCATAATTATTAATAAGTTCTACTGGTCGTCTTTATCTCCTAAAATATTTTAATAAGGATGACCAAAGATTATTACTCAATTAAATTTGAATTCAACTATTTAAAAGGGAAACATGAGTCTGCCAGGAGGGGATCGATCGATGGCAGGGGCTCGATCGATCGATGCGTCGATCGATCGACACTCTTGGTTCGATCGATCGATCAAACAGGTATGGCGAATTCTGCAGATTAACAGTTACAGGTTTCATAATCCAACCTCAATCAAATCCAGATTTTTCACACCCAAACCCCCAAAAATTCGTACTACAAACATTATAAACCCATATTATACATCTTCTACGTAAAGCATGCGAATTTTCATCAATAACCATGGATTAATAGGCCAAAACTCATATCAATCTCAAGAACCCTAGAATTTCTTTAACTTGGTTCTAATCAGTCTCTTTCCAGAATTTCTACTTCTAATTCATCATAAATCCGTGATTAAACCTCTACATATGAAAGGGATTTCCAGATTATCATTCATATCATTACTACATGCAATTTTTCCTATCTCCAACATGGGTTTTCTTCTATGAAACTCATCCTAATCATCCCTAGACTAACATAACATGAGTGTTGCATTAACGAAATTAAGCAAGAATAAATACTTCCATGGGAATTTCAGAGTTCCGATTCATGGACAAATTTGGTGTGGTTGCGTTCCCCGTCGCGCGATCTACGCGTTGGTGGTGGTGGCGGTGCAACCGAATGAATTTTCGGCCTAGAACACCTTGGCAATCTGGAAATCTGGAAATCCCTCTCTTATGGCCGTCACTTGTCTTTGGTTGTGTTAACCCTAGAAGACAACTTTAGACCTCTGATATAACCCTTGAAAATTCGTGGGTTTAATTGCCCAAAATTACAAAATGTCCAAAATGCCCTCCCGGGGAGCTAAATAAGCCTAAAAACGCCCCGAGACCCAAACTAAACCCCCGGGTACACTTTTCTGACTATCTCGACCCTTCCGGACACTTTGGCGCACTCAAAACGACCATACGAGCAGCTTATAATTTATTCACTTTTATTAATCAATATTTAGTCCCGACGCGACACGGGCGCGTCCCGACTCAAATTTTCAAAATTGTCGTTTTATTCACTCTTGACATTTAATAGAACCAATATTATATATTACTCTACTCATTAGTAATATTCAACAAGTTTTCATAATTATTAACTCACATCACGTTAATAATTATAAAGTAATTAATTTTCGGATTTATATTAAATTAATAACTCACATTAAATTTAATAAATCCCCAAATTTATAAAGCATAAAAATACGGGGTATTACATACTTCCCCACTAATAACTGAATTTCGTCCCGAAATTCGGAAAATAAGGCATACCTGGTAAGAATAAATCTGGATATCTCTCGCGCATATCTGCCTCGCGCTCCCAAGTGGATTCCTCCACATTATGATGCTCCCACTAGCCCGTACAAGTGGAATTACCTTCGACCTCAATCTCCTCTCGCTATGGTCTAGGATAGCCACCGGTCTCTCCTCGTAAGAGCTGTCAGGCTGTAAGTCTATCTCCTCTATCGCGATGTGGGTGTGAGCCATGTCATCCCGAAGATATCGTCTCAACGACGAGATGTGGAATACATCTTGAATGCGATATAAATGCTCTGGCAGTCCCAATCTGTATGCTACCGGCCCAATCCCCTCGATAATGGGAAATGGTCCCACGTACCTCAGGGCCAATTTCCCTTTCTTCCCGAACCTCATCACTCCTTTCATAGGAGATACACGTAGTAACACTTGGTCCTCCACATTAAACTCTCGAAAGAACCGTTTTGCATCGGCGTAGCTTTTCTGCCTATCCTGGGTACCCGAATGCGACTCCTGATCATCTCAATTCTAGCGGAGGTTTCCTGAATCACCTCTGGTCCGAGTAACTTGTTATCCCCCACCTCTAGCCAACAAGTTGGGGAACGACAAGGTCTGCCATACAAAGCCTCGAATGGAGCCATGCCAATCGTGAACTGATAAGAGTTATTATAAGCGAACTCAACCAGCGGAAGATGTGGCTCCCAGCCTCCTCCAAAATCAAGGACACACATGCGTAGCATATCCTCCAACATCTGATTAGTACGCTCTGTTTGCCCATCTGTCTGTGGGTGATAAGCTGAACTCAACCTCCACTCTGTACCCATAGCCTCCTGAAAACTCTCCCAGAAACGTGACACGAATATCTTGTCTCTATCTGACACAATATTCAGGGGCACCCCATGTAATCTGACAATCTCAGCAATGAACAACCGAGCATACTGACCCGTGGTATAGTCTGTCCGCACTGGCAGAAAATGAGCCACCTTGGTCAAACGGTCTACAATCACCCAGATAGAGTCGTGGCCCCGCTGTGATGTAGGCAACCCTGTAATAAAGTCCATGGAAATACTCTCCCACTTCCACGCGGGTATTTCCAATGGCTGAAGCAACCCTGACGGTCTCTGATGGTCCACCTTTACCAGCTGGCAGGTAGAACACTTGGACACGAACTCAGCAATGTCCTTCTTCATCCCACTCCACCAGTATTGCCGCCTCATATCCTGGTACATCTTATCTCCTCCACGATGTACCACAAATCGGGACCCGTGAGACTGGGTCATCACGGCATGACGTAATTCTGCTCCTTCAGGGACCACCAATCTCCCATTAAACCTTAAACCCCCATCAGAACTAACAGAATAGGACTCAACACCCTCAGCTAAAAGTCGTACAATCTGCTCCTGGCAAAACAGGTCTGCGGTCTGTGCCTGTATCACCCTCGTAACAATCTCGGGTGTCACTGTCATGACAGATACGAAAGAACGGGCTACTGCGTCCTGGTGACCCAACTCTTTCCACTTTGCTTTCCAGACGTCCGCTACATCGTCTACCGGTCTACAGCTCAACGCATCAGCAACTACGTTGGCCTTCCCAGATGGTATTGTATGTCGAACTGATAGTCCTTCACAAACTCTAACCATTTACGCTGACAGCTAAAAGTCGTACAATCTGCTCCTGGCAAAACAGGTCTGCGGTCTGTGCCTGTATCACCCTCGTAACAATCTCGGGTGTCACTGTCATGACAGATACGAAAGAACGGGTTACTGCGTCCTGGTGACCCAACTCTTTCCATTTTGCTTTCCAGACGTCCGCTACATCGTCTACCGGTCTACGGCTCAACGCATCAGCAACTACGTTGGCCTTCCCAGATGGTATTGTATGTCGAACTGATAGTCCTTCACAAACTCTAACCATTTGCGCTGACGCATATTCAGCGCTCGCTGAGTGAACAGGTACTGCAGTGACTTGTGGTCTGTGAACAAGCGGAATTTCTCCCCCAATAAATAGTGCCTCCATATCCTCAATGCAAAAACGACCGCTGCTAACTCCAGGTCGTGGGTGGGGTAATTCTTCTCATGCGGCTTAAGCTTGCGGGAGGCAAAAGCTATAGCCTTCTCCTGCTGAAGTACTCCCCCAAGTCCTTGTAAAGAGGCATCAGCGTAAACCAGGTACTCCACACCCGGCTTAGGTAAAGCAAGGACCGGTGCTGAGGTAAGCTTGTCTTTCAGCTCATCGAAAGCCAATTGACAAGCATCATCCCAAACATATGACACCCCTTTGCGGGTCAGGTTCGTCAATGGACCCGCTATCTTGGAGAACCCCCGAATGAATCTCCTGTAGTATCCGGCTAATCCCAAGAAACTACGCACTTCTGTCGGTGTCATGGGCTGTCCCCACTCCCTCACCGCTGACACTTTACTCGGGTCAACTGCTATCCCCCGTTCAGAAACAACATGCCCCAAGAACTGTACTTCTCGTGACCAGAACTCGCACTTCTCGTACTTAGCATACAGCCGATGCTCTCGTAGAGTCTGAAGAACCTGCCTCAAGTGCTCGGCATGCTCCTCCTCGGAGTGTGAATATATCATAATGTCATCTATGAAAACAATGACGAACTGATCCAAGAACTCTCTGAACACCCGGTTCATCAAGTCCATGAATACCGCTGGAGCATTTGTGAGTCCGAATGGCATCACTCTGAACTCATAGGACCTGTATCTCGTTAAGAAAGTAGTCTTTGAAACATCTTGCTGCTCCCTAATACGTAGCTGATGGTACCCTGACCGCAGGTCTATTTTCGAAAAGAAGGTCGCTCCCCTCAGCTGGTCGAACAGATCATCGATTCGAGGCAACGGATACTTGTTCCGTATCGTGACCTTGTTCAGCTCCTGGTAGTCCACACATAGCCTCAGTGAACCATCTCTCTTCTTCACAAACAAAACTGGAGCGCCCCAAGGTGAGGTACTCCTTCGAATGAAGCCCTGACCTAGCAGCTGCTCTATCTGATCTCGTAACTCTCGCATCTCTGCCGGAGCCATACGGTATGGAGCGCGTGCTATAGGTCGAGTATCCGGTAATAAATCTATGACAAAGTCTATCTCACGACTGGGGGGTAGGCCTGGTATCTCCCGAAATACATCGGAATACTCACGAACAACTGGGATCGAGTCTAATGGAATCACAACCTCCTTAGAGGTATCCTCCTCTATGTAATACAAATGGGCGGTCGAGCCTCCCTCTGGGCGAGGCATCGCCACTACAAACATCTCTTGCCCCGGAATGGCAAAAACAATACTCCCACCGAAACAATCTATCATGGCTCTGTAAGCTGCGAGCCAATCCATACCGATGATAACATCGTGCTCATGCATATCTAAGACTAACATGTCTGCTGGTAATACCAAGCTACCAATCTCTACCCCCACTCCCCGTCATATAAAGAAAATAAGCGAACCATTTCCCAGTGGTGAGTCTACACACGTCACAGTGCTCTCTGCTGTGGCTAATAATCCTAAGGCCTTTCCAAAAATGTGTAGCTATAAAACAGTGCGTCGCCCTAGTATCAAATAAAACTCGACCCAAAGTACCATGGATAGGAAACATACCCTTAATCGCGGGTGGTGCCTGTGGAGCTTCTGCCTGGTGGACGTTATAGACACGCCCATACTGTAACTGCCCCTGCTGCACTGGAGCTGCTGGAATGGCTGGTAGGGCTGGTACCTGAGCTGGTGCTGGGAGGGCGGCTGGAAAAAGTGGCCTCTGTGGCTCATTACGGGCACCCTGCTGCTGTGGGGCCCTCTCTCCCTTTGGACAATCCTGGCGCCTATGGCCATTCTTGCCGCACCCGAAACATTGGCCTTTGAACTTTCCTCCCCTCTGACCCTGTTGACCACGACCTTGTTGGTCGTTACCACCCCGCCACTGGCCCTGTTGGCCCTGATGAAATCGTGGTCGGTCCTGTTGGCCCTGCTGCTGACCCTGTTGCTGACGGTGTTGGCCTTGCTGGCCCTGCTGTTTAGGCTGGCCCTGCTGACCCTGCCTATAACCCCCAAATCCCTGCCTGAAATCACCTGATCAGAAGCGCTTGGCAGGGTCCCCCTGATGGGAACTCTGCTCATGCTGACTAGTCTGTCCCTGGGATGTCGATGCTCCACCAGCGCCACTACCCCTGTCCTGCCCTGCTGGCCGGACTCTCCTGCTCGCTTGCTTCCCTGCAGATGGAAGCGGTGATCCTGGCAATGTAGTAAAGCAGCATTGAGTACATCTGTGAAGGTACTCAGAGACAGATTCCCTATAAGGTGCTGACGGATCCTCCAAGCTAACCCGTCCACAAACAAAAGTATTTTCTTACCCTCAGTAGGTGCCTCATCTGGCACTATGGTGAGAAGTCTTGTGAACTCCTCTTCATACTCGGCAACGGTAGGATTCTCCTGCTTCAAGCTCAGTAACTTCCGCCTCATCTCAGTCTGCACGGCGGGTGGAAAATATTTGCGGTCAAACCGCTCCCAGAATGACTGAATCGGGATAGTATCCCTCTCCTCCAAGGTGGTGGTGGATTCCCACCACTGCAAAGCGGCCCCCACTAACTTGAAGGAAGCCAACAACTGTTTTTGCACGTCTGTGCACTCATACATACGCAGATGCCTCTGGATATCTTTCTTCCATTGGCTGAACTACCCGAGAACTCAGGGGGATGCGCCTTCTGAAAGGCATCCCTAACCCGCTCCCATGCAGATGGAAGCTGTGCAGGTACTGGCGCCACTGCCTGAATCTGGGGTGGAGCCTGCTGTACCACTGCTAGCGCGGCATTCATCGCCTGACCAACAATAGCGGCTACCTCATTAACATTCATCGTACCCTGAGCCGGAGTTGCTGGCTGCTCGGCTTGGGCACGCCTATCCTTTGGTACACGTCTCAGAGGCATCTGAAACGTGAAGAAATTTATTAGTCTACAGTTATTATCAAATCTCAAATAGCTGAAGACGTAATCGCAAAAACAAGAATACAACAATCCTAAAATAGGGCTTTATAACAAAAATGCTAAGCTGAAAGCGAAATAAGCCGTACAGATCCTAAGGACACTAAAACCTGATGCTCTGATACCACCTGTGACACCCCGCCTAATTAAATACTGGGCGATCACTCAACTCAACAACTCAACTCAACAAAGCCTTTTCCCAATTATTTGGGGTCGGCTACATGAATCCTATTTTTCCATTCCATTCTGTCCAGTGCAATATCTTCGGTTACACCACATGATATCATGTCCTTTTTTATAATATCCCACCAAGTTAATTTAGGCCTACCTCTACCCCTTGGGTTACCATCAATACTAACTAAATCACTCTTCCTTACAGGAGCATCCATTGGTCTACGCTTGACGTGTCCAAACCATCGAAGTCGATTTTCTCTCAATTTATCTTCTATAGGAGCTACTTTCACCGTTTTACGAATTTGTTCATTTTTAATTTTATCCTTTCGAGTTTTACCACAAATCCATCTTAGCATTCGCATCTCCGCCACACTCATTTTCTGCACATTTTGTTTCTTGGTTGCCCAACACTCTGTCCCATATAACATGGCGGGTCTAATGGCCGTCCTATAAAATTTTCCTTTTAACTTCAAAGGTATACGCCTATCACACAGAACGCCGGTCGCACTTCTCCACTTAACCCAGCGTGCTCTAATCCTATGCGTAACATCATCACTAATATCTCCATCTTTTTGTATAATCGATCCTAAATAACGAAAATGATCATTTCTAGGTATTTCTTGACCCTCCAATTTCACCACATCTCCATTTGTCCTCCTATTACTACTAAAATTACACTCCACATATTCTGTTTTAGTTCTGCTTATTTTAAATCCTCTTGTTTCTAAAGTTTCTCTCCACAATTCCAACCTAGCGTTTATCCCCATCTTAGTCTCATCGACTAAAACAATATCATCTGCAAATAGCATACACCATGGCACCTCATCTTGTATTTGTCCAGTCAACTCATCCATAACAAGAGCAAAGAGATAAGGACTTAATGCTGAACCTTGGTGTAGCCCTACCGTAATTGAAAATTCACTACTTTCTCCAGCTGATGTTCTTACTGTAGTCATCGCACCATCATACATATCCTTGATCACGTCAATATATCTGCGAGTCACTCCTCTTTTATGTAGAACCCACCATATTATATCTCTGGGTATCCTATCATACGCCTTCTCCAAATCTATAAAAATCATATGAAGATCCTTCTTTTTCTCTCTATACCTCTCCATTAATCTCCTCAATAAATAGATTGCTTCCATTGTTGACCTCCCAGGCATAAACCCAAATTGATTCTCAGATACTGTTGTCTTCAATCTCAATCTATATTCAATCACTCTCTCCCAAAGTTTCATTGTATGACTCATTAACTTAATACTGGGCGATCACTCCTTTATTAAATTAAAATCAAGGTGAACAGTTGGATCATTCTTAGCATCACTGTCGTAAAAATAATTTTTCCAATTTAAACACCCTAAATAATTAAGCTAAGTGTCAAAACCATTTTAGACATTCCTTTCCAAATTTTATTTATAAAAACCAATATTTAAAACTTTACATAATTCATAATTAAAAAATCACACAACAATTATCCTGGAACATATAATCCAAATAATTTAAATATTCAACAACTAGATCCCAACATTTAAAACTTAAGGTAAAACATCCTGACAATAACAAATCCCAAACAGTAAAATACTGGAAATAAATGAATCACAATGTCTGCTAAATAACTGAATAATGGAAAGGGCGACACATTCCCAAGTGAATAAATAGTGCTAGAAGTGGAATTAAGAAATGAGGTCGTCTAAGCAAGAGGCCTGCAGCTCCCACCACTGCTGCAGCACGTTCCTTCCAAAGGATCCTATGCAAGACGCCCCTGTGGCTGGGCACCTGTAATATATACATATATATATACAAGAGAGAAAGGAAAATAGAAACGGGTCAGAGCCCGATTGTAAAAAATGATTTAAAATTTGTTTAGCAAGTATTTAAAAATGTTTACTGGCCAATGCAACAACATATTAGTGCGGCACTCCCTTGAGAAATTCTCACCTCTATTCTAATGTGCACCCCTATCGTACTTAACCTTCCCAACGGTTTAACTTATCTTATCTTAGGTTGCTCGTAAGATTTAAATTGAACAATTCAACTGTTTAAGAGGGTGATTTCATTTGACAACAAAGTTCTTATTTAAACCTTAATCGCTAATAAAGTTTCTCCGTAACATATTATGTTTTTAAATCACATTTTTCCAAATTGTAATAATTACACATTTCTTATTTACCACAAACACAGTAGGTAGTTCCCAAATTCCAGAATTTAATATATATATATTAAATACTCATATAATATATATATATTCTAACGGCACCCCACATAATAATTATGGTGCGGGCATACTCTGCTATCCAATCCCCGTATCACTCGTACTAAGGGAAATACAAGTTCGGAATCACTCTCGAACTGTATTAATACATACACAAGAAAAAATATTGAGGCGAAGCATAGTTTCCAAGTCCAAGAGGTCAGCACATACCCTCGCTTCTCTTAGGACCGTGACTATCGATTCGATAGCCTGTACCTAGGATTCCTATCTTCTTGGGTATAAGTCAATATCCCCCATAAAGGTCCCATCGAGATAAGACTGTTCCAGCGCGGTAACCTCAGGGATAACAAGTAGCGCGGGGATGATTTTCACACGTATGTAGTATATGCATAAACACAGTCATATAAATATACTACTATTACCATATCAAATTAGGTTCATCTCATAACCCATAATTAGGGCATTTATCCTTATTTTCACATTATTAGTTATCACGTATAACGGTTCGTCTCAAACTTTAATTTGAGGGATTATTCCAACTGACTACGTAACGCTCATGGACTCTATCCTCCCAAGTGTAGAATTTAGTAGGTACTCTTCTATTTTTCCAACGTAATTATCTTACACGTCTGTCCCTATAACACATAATTCCATCATCCCTTATATGTAAACATCCCAAAAATGTACATCTCGTCTTACATTAAAGGTCTCATAATTATTAATAAGTTCTGGTCTTCTTTATCTCCTAAAATATTTTAATAAAGATGACCAAAGATTATTACTCAATTAAATTTGAATTCAACTATTTAAAAGGGAAACATGAGTCTGCCAGGAGGGGTCGATCGATCGATGGCAGGGGCTCGATCGATCGATGCGTCGATCGATCGACACTCTTGGTTCGATCGATCGATCAAACAGGTATGGCGAATTCTGCAGATTAACAGTTACGGGTTTCATAATCCAACCTCAATCAAATCTAGATTTTTCACACCCAAACCCCCAAAAATTCGTACTACAAAAATTATAAACCCATATTATACATCTTCTACGTAAAGCATGCGAATTTTCATCAATAACCATGGATTAATAGGCCAAAACTCATATTAATCTCAAGAGCCCTAGAATTTCTTTAACTTGGTTCTAATCAGTCTCTTTCCAGAATTTCTACTTCTAATTCATCATAAATCCGTGATTAAATCTCTACATATGAAAGGGATTTCCAGATTATCATTCATATCATTACTACATGCAATTTTTCCTATCTCCAACATTCGTTTTTTTCTATGAAACTCATCCGAATCATCCTAGACTAACATGAGTGATGCATTAACGAAATTAAGCAAGAATAAATACTTGCCTGGGAATTTCAGAGTTCCGATTTGTATTCAAATTTGGTGTGGTTGAGTTCCCCGTCGCACGATCTACGCGTTGGTGGTGGTGGCGGTGGAACCGGATGAATTTTCGGCCTAGAACACCTTGGCAAGCTCTCTCCTTCCCTCTCCTATGGCCGTCACTTGTCTTTGGTTGTGTTAACCCTAGAAGACAACCTTAGACATCTGATATAACCCTTGAAAATTCGTGAGTTTAATTGCCCAAAATTACAAAATGTCCAAAATGCCCTCCTGGGGCGCTAAATAAGCCTAAAAACGCCCCAAGACCCAAATTAAACCCCCGGGTACACTTTTCTGACTATCTCGACCCTTCCGGACACTTTGGCGTACTCAAAACAACCATACGAGCAACTTATAATTTATTCACTTTTATTAATCAATATTTAGTCCCGAAGCGACATGGGCGCGTCCCGACTCAAATTTCCAAAATTGTCATTTTATTCACTCTTGACATTTAATAGAACCAATATTATATATTACTTTACTCATTAGTAATATTCAACAAGTTTTCCATAATTAGTAACTCACATCACGTTAATAATTATAAAGTAATTAATTTCCGGATTTATATTAAATTAATAACTCACATTAAATTTAATAAATCCCCAAATTTATAAAGCATAAAAATACGGGGTATTACAGTTTCGTTGTCGTCGTTGTCGTCGGCGACTGGCGACTGGCCACTGGACAGGAGGAAGGATTTGGGCGGGACAAGGGAGAGAGGGTTTGAGCTGATTTGTGTTTTTGGCAAATGTGTGTTTTGGGCAAATGGGGAAAAACGATTTGTGTTTTTAGTTTATTAGGTTAGATTTTAAAGTTTTTATAATTAAACTTGTACCGCAACTTTTATTTTAAGTGTTAGTTTATAACTAAAATATTATATAAGAAATATTTTAAATTAATGTTAGACGGGTACGGATATCCGGTAAAATGGATACTCCGCATTGGATACGGATTATCCGTGTCGGATACTAGTACTATCCGTATCCGTTTTCTCGGATATTTTTATAGAGTATCCATATTCGTATCCATTTTCATTTTTTCGGATAAATATCCGCAAATTCGGATTCGGATATCGGACGGATGCGGATTTTCGAATATCCGTTTACAGCGCTAGGTACTTTGTGGGTCCCGGCTTAAACGGAAGAACTTGTTCCGCGCAACAATGGAAAAAAAACAAAAAACAAAAAAATTAAAAGCCTTTAGCGGAACATCTTGTTTTGCCTAAGCATAAGAACAAAGTTTGGTTATTTCCATTTTGTACCCCATTTGTTTGCAACAGCTTTATTTAATGTCAAGGCAAGGAGTGTTTTATTTTATTATTTTATGTAGACCTGGCAAATTGAGGCACAGAACGATAACACGACACGAACCGATGTGAAGTTATAAGTTAATGAGTGGAGCCTTATTGGGTTCGGGTCATACCAGTGTCAACCCGATAAGACACGATAGTTAACGGGTCGGGTTAGGGTTGACCCCCTTCACCCGTTAATACCCGATAAAACCCTTTATGATCCATTAATTTAAGTACTTTTGGAACTTATAATAAATAATTTATGTAGAATAATGTTAATTTTTATAATGAATTTTACTAAATGAGAGATTTAGTAATGTCAATGAATTAATGGGTCTATTTGGGTTAAAAAATTAGATAATATGTCAACTTGTATACAATTCAAAATAATTCATTATCTTAATGGGTATTGACGACTGAACACGATACGTCACGATAACATAACGGGTCGGGTTTGGATATGATTTTTACACACGATAAAAAAATCACCCGTTTAGACACGAACCCAATAATACCCGAACAAGATAAAAAAAGACGAACACGACTCGACACGACCCATTGACAGGTCTAATTTTATGGCAACGGCTATTTTTTTTTATAAATAGAAGATGATTTCGGGTTACCAGATAATTTACCCTCAATTTTATATTTGAAATATATTTTTCATTTCTTGTTATTAAAGCAGTTTCCCAAATTCACCTACAATATATATTATATATCTTGGTTATATATTTACCAAATATAGCTGCAATATATTTTTAATATTTACCATTTTTAGTTGTAAAAAATATTTATATATTTTATTTGATTATTTTACAATGGTTCGTGGGCAAAACATGTCTCAACACGACGACGAAATACTATGCACCACTTATGTAAATAACACAAACGATGGTCTACGAGGAAATAATCGAATGACACACTTTTTACTACGCAACGATTTTCTAAATAAATTATACAACTTTACGACATAACTATAACAGTAACGAATTTTTAAATAAATAAAACATGAAAATTAACAAAACAAAAAAAATATAAGAAAACATAATAGGTTAAAAATTACCTCTTCTTTTAGCCGAGTGTTTAATTTGATTTGATGAAAAAAATGGTTTCGGTTGGCAAGATATATAAGAAGGGATATTACATTTATTTAGGTGGTTGGATGGTTAGGACATTTACATAATTATGAGAGAATCTGTAGGGGCAAAGTATGAATTCTGGAACCCTTAAGCGGAATGTTCCGCCCAAGGGGATGACATGGCAGCTTTTAAGCGGAACATCTTCTTCCGCAGTTTGTTCAGTTTTTTGCTACGGCGTCGTTTAGGCTTCGTTTAGTGTATATTTCCTTTTACCCGTAGCAATTTCTGTATTTTTTGTAGGGTATTTTTGGACTAGTTATGTGTATTTTTACCCTGCCCATAAGGGTTGCTCTAACCGTAGAATTTGTTAATATGTGTTACTGTTCCCTCACAGTGCATCTTAACAGCTTATAAATGGGCCAATGACAACTGCAGGCACACACTTGTTGTGCTTGTTGGGAGTAAGTCTGTCAATTGGGCCGACCAAATCTGAAGTCCGCCTGTTTGGTCTCTAAATTAGGACCCATCTTTAATTAATTTCGAGGTGTGATGAACTTGAAGCAAAATTTTAAGACCAAATATAATTCGGGCATAAATTGAGCCCGAAATGGGCATAAAACCTTATATATATATGTGTGTTTTTGTGTGTACAATTCAAATGGATTCTACATGTAATGTTTATTGGATTCGGACAATGGATTTAGAGAGAGAAATGTTTCAGCCTAAAAGACAAACTTTGAGAAGTATGAAGACTTATTTATTTTTTCCCTTATTTCATTTCGTTTTTTATGTTCCTGATTTGTCACTTGACAGTATTTCAACAATACATTACAGTTGAAATCGAGATTGGGCCAGCCCGAATTCAGGCCTACTGCTCAATATATAGTGACTCGAGCTTGATTCAGCGGCCAATTTTTATTTCGGTCTGATCTCGGAATTAGGAACATAAAGTATAATAGAGGCCAAGCCTCAACAAGACAACCTAGTTGGGCGTGGACCTGTCCGTTGTTTTCCTCAATTTCGGGCTGTTATAAATGATCTGTAATCGTTTTATCTTTACATGGTGAATGGCGTATATGAAAGGTCCCTGGACCTATTTATATTTTTTGTTTATTTTATTTTTCATGTTTTATTAGGTAATTTCCCTATTTCAGTTGACATATTAGGTTAAGGGTTGCCATTGTCTTTTAATATCTTTAGTGCGTCATTATTTAATCTTTTTACACTATTGGGTTAGTAGTAATAGGAGGACAAACAGGGATATGGTGAAATGGGAGGGTCAAGAGATATCTAGAAATGATCATATTCGTTATTTAGGCTCGATTATCCAAAAAGATGGAGATATTAGTGATGATGTTACATATAAGATTAAAGCAGGTTGGATTAAGTGGAGAATTGCTTGGGCAATCAAAAAACAAAATATGCAGAAAATGAGTGTGGCGGAGATGCAAATGTTAAGATAGATGTGGGGTAAAACTCGAAAGGATAAAATTAGAAATGAACAAATTCGTGAAATGGTAAAAGTAGCCCCTATAGTAGATAAATTGAGAGAAAATCAACTTAGACGGTTTGGATACGTCAAACGTAGATCAATGGATCCCCCCATAAGGAAGAGTGATTTAGTTAGTATTGATGGTAACGCAAGGGGTAGAGGTAGGCCTAAATTGACTTGGTGGGATGTTGTAAAAAAGGACATGATATCACGTGGTTTAACTGAAGATATTGCACTGAATAGAATGACATGGAAAAATAGGATTCATGTAGGTCCCTAAATAATTAGGAAAAAGCTTTGTTGAGTTGAGTTGAGTTGAGTTGAGTTGAGTTGAGTATCAAGATATTTCCACCTATAAATGATGTGAACGCATCGGAATAATAAAAATGTACAATTTAGGCTTTACCTCTCAACCCTCAATTTAATTCATTATATCAATAATCTTCATAATCTGAATGCAATGGGAGGCCAAGAGCCTTATTTATAGATAACCCTAAACTTGGGGAGCAAGTCTCCTAATAAAAAAAGGAACTAAAAGATAAAAGATAATTTAATTAAAATAGGTAACTAATTAAAAGATAAATCCTAATTAATAATAAAATATCTAAAATTCTCTTAATAATAATTGATATGCCCAAAGTATACCGGACGATCCAGAGACCTCAACCTCGGTCTTTATGACAACCGAGGTAATAGAAGTTCGAGAATCACCGACAGTAACATCGTCCTACTAAGGTCGGCCACAACCGACACCCCCTCAACTACGAACCTCATCTCGGCTTGGAATAAGCCGAGATCATCTAGAACTTGAAGCTCAGCTTTTATCAGGTCGGCCACAGCCGACGTTACCAGTACCACCAATAATGTGTCAAACATCGGCCATGGCCGACGTCATATGCAAGGCCAACCTCGGCCGACCCCTTGGCCGAGTTCCTCATCGTATTTCAACTCAGCAAGGCAAAGGTCATACTCCACCAACCTCGTACTCACCCGGGCCGAGTTGGGTACTCTTCAAGGACGGCCGAGCATTTGCACTCATGAATGCCTTGGAACACGTGGATAGGTCTGTTATAACTGAATCATTCCCTCCACGTGAGGGAATATTTCATCATCATTCTCTATATGTGACAGTGACAGATGTCCTCTTTGGATTGGCTAGATCATCACATACATGCTTATTGCATGCTTAGGGGGTACATTACACCCCCCAAACACTATATATAGGGATCAACCCTAACCTTGTAGAGGATGGAGAAGGACAACCCTAGCTGAAACTCTGTCAAATTATACAGTAGAGAGAGAAAGCTTGAGAGATTGTATCCATGGCCATTAGTGCCTTATTTTAGTGACCTTACTCACTCACTTGCACAATGGACGTAAGCCTAATTGGCTGAACCACTTATATATTGGTGTTCATCCTCTTCTCCTCATATCAATCTCTTATGTTTAGTATACTCTTGTGCTGCCATTGTTATCACTGATTTGAGCTTACAAACACCTTGACGGGTGGTGCTGTTTCCAGCATCATCAATAATATAATAATTCTTTTTTTGTAACTATTTATATTAATAATACCATAATAGTTATTTTGAACGCTGAAGATTTCAGATAGGTAGTGCCCTCCTCTTCTTAATAAAAATGAACCACGCACTGCAAGGGATATTTGTAAGGCTCCGTGCCAATTAAATATATATTTGGAATAAATTGGGCTTTCAATTTAGCACCCAAAATATTTTTCCTCAGTTTTTCGAGGCTCAAATAGTATAATTCGCATCCATTGAAAATCTCGGATAAAATCAAATCGATTTAGGCCCAAGTAATCAACATTTGCAATTGGGTGTACACCGCTAACCTCGTTACCCAACTTCTTTTTATTTTCAAACTCAGTTGTACGGTTCCTACTCACTTCATTAAAACCAACAAAGAGGCCCATATATGATTTTGTCCCATTAGTAGCCATAAAACCCATAATTTCAAAAACCCAGCTCGTCAACCACTCAGGCGCTTGTAGCATTGCCGGCGAAACTCCCAGTCAACGGCGCCGTTGTCGGCGGTGGATGCCTACTTCGGACCGCTGCCCACAACTCCTCATCACTTCCTTCTTCTTACAACAACTTTCTTTTCTTGCCTGATGCGCCTCCGGTAGAGCCAGTCTCAAAGACCATTGCGCCGCCTCGTAGCAGCTGCTAAACCGCCTCTATAGGAGGTTTGTCAAGGTCATTGCTGGTGGCAGTAGGGAGTGGGGAAAGGTTGCGAAATCGGGGGGTTAAGACTTGGGAAAATGAAGGGTGGTTTGGGTGGGGCTGTTTTTTAGGGACCACACGCCCGAGGCGAGGTGGTCAGTAGTGGTTTGACAACGGGTTTTGGTTAGCGAAGGGGATTTGGGACAGTAGGCATGTTATCGAGTAATAATTGATCGTATGGGTCCATTGATGTTGATGAATTTTTTGAATATCGAGAAGCAAAGGATCGTTCGCGGAAGAATGATAATCCACTTGTGGTGGCCAATTTTAGAGTATTGATTGTCGCCGAGTACACGCCCTACGATAGGTTGCTCGGAGCTCTTGCCATAGCTCGTGACCACACGCACGATTGACACACACACTTGTGTGGAAATCAGGAGCGAAGGCAACTCAGATACCACTTATGATGTGAATGTAGCGGAATAGTAAAAACGCACAATTTAAGCTTTACCTCTCAACCCATAATTTAATTCATCATATCGATAATTTCCATAATATGAGTACAATGGGAGGCTAAGGGCCTTATCTACAGTCTTACAGATAATTCTAAACTTGGGGAGCAAGCCTCCTAATAAAAAAGGGTACTAAAAGATAAAAGATAACCAAATTAAAATAGGTAACTAATTGAAAGATAAATCCTATATAATAATAAGATAAAATCTAAAATTCTCTTAATAATAATCTATTAATTATTTTTAATAACTATTTATATTAATAATACCATAACAATTATTTTTCAATTCACACCAATAAATAAGGCCTTTGGCCATTCTTTGTAACCACTTTACTTTTTGAGATGATGAATGAGAATTAGATAGAGAAATTAGGCCATTGGCCTCGAAATTGTTATTATTGTGAAAATGTTCCGCTTACATCAAATGAGTATCAAAGTCACGTTTGCTCATTATGTGATCGCCAAGGTATTGTTGTAGAGCCATGAACAAGACTTGGAGGAACTGACGATCCACTCCTCTAAATTTAATCCCCATCTCAATCGCTCAAGTGGTTTCCTCAAATGAGATGTTCCGCCCTCTGACAACCACAAATACCATTTTTAAACTTAAATCTGCAGAATCTACCCTCTCGCGTGTCGATGATCAGCGACCCGACATACTCACCCCCACCCTACCACGCATAACCCCAAACCCACAGACCCTCGAAGAAAAAACTATCCAAGGCCACTCCCTGCCTACCTTCCAGTTTTCCTTAGCGACCCTCGGCGAAAACTTTCAGGAGCCACGAACCTCCTTTTGAGTCCATTCGATGATCTGGTGGGACCTCAGCTGCAAATCGCACTCGAAAGTACCCTTTATGCATTTTCCCCGACCCAATAGAGCCCCATTGAAAGTCATCCACCGTTGCCAATCACAGGCGACCCTCGTAGGATAAGTTTGACACCAACAAGCGCTCTGATAGTGGCGGGGGAAGATGGTTCTGCCATTGGGTTACTCTAGCCCATGTGTACGCATGAGGAGAAAACTAGGTAACCCCTAGTTTATATTTTAATCCTTTTTTCAAAACTACCCCTACCCTTTTTTAATTGTTGTTTTGGCCCTCTTGGTTTTCAAATTTAACAAACACTCCCTGAAATTTGCAAATGCCAAACCCCTTGCAAAAGCATCGAACTATCTCGCCTCACTTTTGAAATTGTATTTTAGCTCCCGTCTTTTCTAAAAATCCTAAATCAGCCTCAGATTTTGTAGAAAATTACAATCAGCCCCTACTTTCCAAACATATGCACAAATAGACTCTTCGATTCTCACTCCCCATCTTCTAAGCTTCCCTCAAACAACCCACCACTTACCCCACACCCAACTTGGAGCGTGCACCTAGTGATTTGGTTTACGTTGAGCAAATTTGATGCAGGAGCATAGGGACATGAGCATCCTTTTTATTAATTTCCGTTCTCGTCTTTTTAGCGTTTTTTTTAATCCTAGCATAAATACCCTATAGAGGCTCCTTTTGTAACACTTTTGACATTTTTACAATGAGAACTTAAATTGAGAGCCTACATGACTTCTTTTATTTGTTGTTGTGTAGAGTAATTTTCACGCTTCCGCATCTTATTATTACATCAAATTGGTATTAGAGCCTCGTTTGCTCTTGGATTACACATGTTCATCGACGATTGGGATTCGGGTTGGTCTCACTCGGATGATTTACAACACACCCTCAAACACCTTCATGAAACTCTAACCCTAGAATCACAAGAACCGATAAACCCCAATTTTCCAAATTCCCCTACAACATCACCACCGCTCGTGACCAACACAAGACCACCCGAAACCTAACCACTCGAAGCCGCCCAAACCCGGAAACTTGCCGAAAATCAGCCGGATCCCCTTTTTCTTTGCCGGACAACTCATGAATAAGCCGGCCAGCCCTAGTGGCAGCCGCCCGACCTTTCGACCCTCTGCCGACGTTACTGCCCAACACATCCATGCCTTACCGACTTATGAATCCCCTATTCCGGCCAAGAACCCCAATCCAAACACAAATTCTAATTCAATTATTCTTATTCCCCACGAGACTAGTTTCCAATTCTATCCCCAACCCAAACTCAAATCCTAACCCTCCTACACGTAATTTGGCAAGGAATTTCCAATCTTCCTCTGTTACTCAAATTTCTTACCACAAACCCATATGCCCTAAACCAATAACCACCTAACCATAATTCCAACCCCATTTACAAAGGGTGTTCTTCATTAGGCATCCTTTCAATTCCAACCCATGTTGCATTATTTATCGCTCAATCAATTTTTCGGCTACGAGATTCATTTTGCTCAAGCAGAGATCGCGGGAATTTCTACCGCCTATATGCATACTTCGATGATATCGACGCCGATGGATCCCCAATCACCCCCACCTAGTGATGATACGTGGATACGCAGGAATATTTTCTTTACTCGTTGTACCGCAAATGGGAGGCTATATATGGTGATTATTGATGGAGGAGCTAGCTACAATTTGGTGGCACAAGAGATGGTGGATAAATTGAAACTCCCCACGGAGTCATTGACCGCCCCGTGTCGTATTGGGTGGTTGGATAGTGGAGCCACACTTGCTCCTAGCCGACAATGCCGAGTAGCTTTTTTCACTGGAGACTACCATGATGAGATTCCGTGCACCGCGGTTGACATGCGAGCATGCCACTTTCTGTTGGGAAGACCATGGTAGTTTGATCATCGCAGCATCCACGATGATCGAGTTAACACTTATTCATTCATGTACGAGGGGAGTGACTTTCTTCTTCGTCCCATGAGACCGTTCCCGATTTCGCGGCATTCTACCCTAGTAGTCTCACACGAGGAGATAGCCACATAGATCTCGGAGACAGGGTTATGTTATCCTCCTATCAATCCCATTACCATCCTAGAGGTAGCCGTTTCCCCACACGTCCAGAGCTTGTTGGACTCTTATTCCGACGTGTGTACGCCCCAAGACGATTTTCCTTGAGATATACAACATGCTATAGATTTTGTCCCCGGGGCGCAGCTCTCCAACCTACCCCATTATCGCATGTCGCCTATGGAGCACGCGGAGGTACAAAGGCAGGTCACTGAGCTATGTGACAAGGGATACATTCGGGAGAGTATGTTCTCTTGTGCGGTACCAGCCTTTTTACGCAAAAAAAGGATGAGAATTGGTGTATGTGTGTTGATAGCCGAGCTATTAACAAGATCACCGTAAAGTATAGGTTTCCTATTTCTCGATTAGAGGATATGCTAGACCAGCTCCATGGAGCTAGGGTTTTCTCCCAGCTAGACTTGAAAAGTGATTATCATCAGATTCGCATGAAGCCAATGGACTAGTCTTCAAGACAGAAGACGGGCTATATGAGTAGACGGTGATGCTTTTCGACCTCTCCAATGCCCTGTCTACCTTTATGAGGGTGATGACTCACATTTTATGCCCTTTCATGGGCAAGTTTGTGATGATATATTTTGATGATATTCCTGATCTATAGCCGATCAGAGGAGGAGCACTTTGACCATATGGCTCGGGTATTGAAGGTCCTACGAGCGGAGCGATTCTTCCTCACATTGAAGAAATGCGCCTTTATGGTACCATCGGTGACATTTTTGGGTTATGTGATTTCAGCCGAGGGCGTCAAGTGGATGACGCCAAGGTTCAGGCAATAGTGGCTTGACTCTCACTCACATCGATATCCCAGGTCTTCAGCTTTCATGGCCTAGCAGGATTTTATCGACGCTTTAGAGTCGGATTCAGCTCTGTCACGGCACCTATCACGTATTTGATGAGTACTTCCTCGAGCACTGAGTTTCGGTGGACTGCGAAGGTGGATAGGGCCTTCAAACGCGTCAAGCAGTTGATGACGACGACGCGTATCTTAGTGCTACCTTATTTCGACCAATTATATGAGTTGTCTTATGATGCTTGCAAGACAGGGGTGGGTGCTTCTGAGCCAAAATGGGAAGCCGATTGCCTTCTTTAGTCATAAGCTGACGGGGGCCGCCCTCAATTATTCGACGTATGATGTTGAATTCTATGTGGTAGTAAAGGCGGTGAAGTTCTGGTCATCCTACCTCCTCCACAAGGAGTTTGCCATCAAGTCAGGTCACGAGGCCCTGCACTTTTTACATAGTCAGTGGCTTGTTAGTGACAAGCACGCCAAGTGGACAGCCTACCTCCAGCGATATACGTTCCATTTGCAGTACAAGCCAGGAAAGGAGAATCAGGTGGCGGATGCCCTTAGCAGGAGGACAGATGCCTTAGTGACTCTTCGGAGTCAAGTTTTTGGGGTCGATGAGGTCCGTGATCTTTACCCGATCGATGTGGAGTTTGGATCAATTTGCAGCCTGCCAAAAGGGCAATGGTGCGTCGGGTAAGTATTTACTACAGGATGGGTTTCCATACCGGGGGACGGCCTTATGTTTTTCATCTTCTTCTCTGTGGAAGAAGATTATCTCGGAGATCCACGAAGGAGGATTGTTGGGCCATTTGGAATAGGCGCGTACCCATCCGATGCTGAGGGACCGATTTTATTGACCGACGATGAGGAGGGATGCCAACGCATTCAAATGGTATTGCTACACTTGCCAGACAGCCAAGGGCCAGCACAACAATGCGGGTTAATATACTCAATTGTCGATTCTCGAGAGACAGTGTCAAAATGTCTCGATGGACTTTATTGTGGGGCTACCCTTTATTGTGGGGTTGCCCCGTACATCTAGTGGCCACGATTCCATTCTTGTCGTAGTGAATAAATTCTCTAAGATGTCGCACTTCATCTCTTGTACTCGCACGACGGATGCGTCCCATGTGGCTTCATTATATTTTCGCGAGATTGTCCATCTTCATGGGATTCCACGTAGTATCACCTTCGACAGGGACATAAGATTTACGGGACATTTCTGGCGTAAGTTGTTGCGACTTTTACGAACGGAGTTACAGTTCTCGACCACTTTCTACCCTAGACGGATTGCTAGACCTAGGTGGTCAATCGGAGTATGGGTGACCTATTGCGATGCTTGTCTTCTGAGCACCCCGATGGTGGGACGTAGTGATAGCCCAGGCCGAGTTTGCCTTCAACAATGCCGTTAACTGTTTTACCGACCTTTCTCCTTTTCAGATCGTATTGGGATAGTCACCTACTATGCCTATAAACCTTGCCGAGCTTCCTCCGACGATGCCTACTTGTCTTGTCCCTCAGTTGAGGAGTTTGCCGCCCGCCTGATTTTCATCCAGGCCGATGTTTGTGCTCGATTAGAGACCACTTATGCCTCTTATAAAGAGGCCGCTGACGAGCACTGCCGCTTTGTCTCCTTTCTTCCAGGTGATTTAGTCATGGTGCATTTCCAGAAGGTGCGGCGGCAGGATAAGGGCAACAAGCTTCTTATGTACAGATTTGGACCATTTCCTATTGTCCGAGCTTGTGAGCCGAATGCCTATGAGGTCGACCTCCCCGATGAGTTTTGCATTCACCGCACGTTCAATGTAGCGGATCTATCTCCTTTTCGAGGCACACATGCCCCTCCAATTCACATTCCACCCGCCACAGCCCACCCGGTTCGCTCTCATCGCGTTGAGGGTTTCTAGACTCTGAGCCTATATCCTCATCTTAGGGTGATTATACCTGTTGGTGAGTAGGGTTGGCCGACCCGAGGCCGAAAATTTCTGGGTTACAGAGTCCACCCTGCAGCACATCGATTCGGATTTCCATCGCCAATATACGACGCGTAGGGAGACTTCTCAAGGGAGGGAGAGTGATGCAGGAGCATAAGGGCATAAGCGTCCTTTTTATTAATTTTCTTATTTGTCTTTTTTAGCCTTTTTTTTTTTAATCTTTAGTATAAATAACCTAAAGAGGCTCCTTTTGTAACACGTTTGACATTTTGATAATGAGAACTTAGAGAGAGAAATTGAGAGCCTACGTGATTTCTTTCTTTTATTTATTGTTGTTGTTGTGTAGAGTAATTTTCACGATTCCGCATCTTATTTTTACATCAAAATTGAGGAAGAGATTTATCGGTTTGGCCTCATCACATGTGCTCGCTATGAGGAGTGCCACTTGTGTGAAAGAGAGGCTCTCCATTAAAGGACCTAGTATGAAGAACTCGACCTTGAGTTGAGGGTGCATTTGTCCAAACTACGTGCATCACTTCATACCTCCACGAGTCATATGCCATTGGATGAGCGATTTCCCAAAATCCCTGTTGTTGTTGATAACCATCTCCCCACCCCTTTCGTGACCCCCATCGACATTCCTGCTTGTTTCATGATATTAACCTCGAGTATTGTATATGGGATTTCTTTGACATCTTCGTTGAGAATCGTTGGATCACTCTGGTCAGGTAGAGACTAATGCATTTGAGCATATGGAGACTTCTTTCCCATCTTCGACGAAAAAAAGAGATTTTTTTAACATAGATTTCTTTTATATCTTTGTTGAGGATTGGTGGGTTACTCGTACGCATTTCCTCGAGGTAGAGTCATATTTTATTACTGATTTCTTCCCACTTTTTGGGACTGAGGCTGATTTTTTCGAAATTGGTTTTGCTGCTAGCTATTTTGAGACCGATTTGTTACCTTGGCTTGATGTGATTGCTGTTGGGTATGTGAACCCATTTTGGGAGGCATTCGAGGCACGTTTGGAGATTGATTTTTAGCGCCTCACTTCGAAGAGGCTCATTATGGATGACTTGGCCTGCATTTGGTATTGTTGGTCTCCTCTGAGGAGTTGGTATGGTGGTGATCATTGTGGTAGAGTTCGGGGACGAGTTTTTATTCTACGGCCTTTGTTGAGATTTCTGATAAGATGCTGCCATTGCTTGTCTACTAGCCAATTCGCCGGGCGTTTCCGTGGATGGCCTTCCTCCCCAGTTGAGGAGAATGATGGTGCTTGCATGCTTTAGTTGACTGTCACCTCTGCCACTTTCATGCTCGTGGGTGAGCTTTTTTCAGTTGGGGAGAGTGACGTATATGAGGGTCACGAGACTTATTTGTATTTTTGTTTTATTTATTTTTCATAGTTTATTAGGTTATTTTCCTCTTTTAGTTGGTATATTAGGTTAGGGGGTGACATTTTCTTTTATTGTCTTTAGTGTGCCGATATCTCCACCTATAAATAAGGCCTATGGCCATTCTTCATAACCACAGTACTTTTTAAGATGAACGAGTATTAGAGAGATAAATTAGCTTATGGCCTCTAAAATGTTGTGAAAATGCTTCCTCTTACATTAGTGAAGATGTCAACATTCCTTTTAAATTATTTTTATTTTATTTCAGATTTCTTTTCCCGGCACTGGGTGGTTTATTATTTGGATATGATATCGGTGCAACTTCTGGTGCTACTATTGCATTGCAGGTATGCAAATCTAGTCATAGTTTATCGGGAACTTCATAATTTTTCCCAGGATTAATATTTTAAACTACGATAGTCGACTGAATCATTAACTTATATATTTAATGACTTGCAGTCACCTGAACTCAGTGGCACAACTTGGTTCAATCTCTCAGCTGTTCAGCTTGGTCTTGTGGTATGGTTTACTGTGACTGCACTTCACATTGGAATGCATGTATGCTATTATTTTTTCTCCGAGACAATTATGTCTGTTCTCCTCATACTTTGTCTCGAATGCAGGTCAGCGGGTCCCTTTATGGCGCTCTTCTTGGTTCAATCCTTGTCTACCCAATTGCAGATTTCCTTGGTACATCTCTTTTATAACTCCCTTTGTACCAAATTAAGGTCCCTTGTTCCTTTATGGGCTGCCCTGATTTAAGAGTCCTATTTGTAAAAATAGTATATGAAATGGCATGGAATTTTTAAGTCACTTGGGGCATGGAAGCTCAAAATCAGATGATGTTGATGTGCTACTAAAGTTGGTAGGCTAAAATTGGAATTTTTTTTTTCCCCAAAATTGTGATTTTTAAACACTCTTAATTTGTGACGGAGGGAGTAATTTTTTTATAATTGTACAAATGTTTGGAGAAAATTAATTTGTGTATTCTTCTCTTAAAGGAGGAGGAAATATATATGCATGTGAGATAATAAAAAACTAACCCACTAATTAGGCCATCAAATCTCATGTCAATAATTACAAATATACCACTAATACACGTTACAAATATACCACTAATAATATATTACAGCACTCCCCCTCAAGCTCGAGAGTAGATGTCAATCATTCTCAGCTTGCCACATATAGAGTCAGTTTTATCCTTGGGAAGAGCCTTAGTAAAAATATCTGCCAGCTGGCAACGAGATAGAATGAAAGGAGTGATAATTTCCTTTGATTCCATCTTTGATTGTATGAAATGACAATCAACCTCAATATGCTTGGTTCTTTCATGAAAGACAGAATTGATAGCAATATGAATGGTTGCTTGATTGTCACATTAGAGAGGAGTTGGAGATGGATCTGAAATGCCAAACTCCTGTAAAAGGGTTCTCAACTACGTGAGTTCACAAACTGAGCCATTGCTTGATACTCAGCTTCATCACTAGAATGGGCGACAACCGACCGTTTCTTGCTCCTCCAAGTCACAAGATTACCTCCAATAAAAGTACAAAAGCTTGCGGTCGATTTTCTATCCTAAGGAGATCTTACCCAATCAGAATCTGTGTATCCCTCAAGACTAAGATAATCAGAAGACCGATAAAGAAGTCCACGTCCTGGAGCATTCTTAAGATACTTGAGGATGCGAATGACTACATCTAAGTGAGGGACCAGGGGACCAGTCATAATGCATATGAGATGTTAGGCCTGGAAATACTGAGGTAAATAAGTTTACCTATAAGTCTCCAATACATTTTTGGATTTGCAATTGGGTCACATGAATCTAGAAATAGCTTCTGCGTTGCATCAATGGGAGAAGAAACTGGTTTAGAACTAAGATAACTGATTTTTTTAGAATATCCAGAGTGTATTTCCTTTGAGAAAGACTAATGCCAATTTTAGACCTGGCCACCTCAATACCCAAGAAATAACGAAGTTTTCCCAAATTTTTGGTATAAAAATAGGAATTAAGGTGATCTATAAGAATTCGAATACCATTAGTGTCACTTCCAGTAATGACTATATCATCCACATAAACAACCCGAATAACAATTCTTGCAATGGTCGTCTTAAAGAAGTTATAATGATCAACTTCACTACGAGTCATGCCATGAGCAACAACAACTCTGCTGAACTTATCAAACTATGCTCGTGGAGACTGTTTGAGGTCATAGGTAAATTTTCTGAGAAAACACACACACTCCCCCTTGGACTTACACCCAAGTGGTTAAGCCATATAAAAACCTATTCAGAAAGATTGCACCATGCAGGAAGGCATCTTAACATCAAGATGATGAAGAGGCCAATCCAGCGAAGCAGTAAGATAAATAACAATGCGAACTTGAGCTTAGTCACAGGAGATAATGTCTCTATATAGTCAATGCCATAGGTCTGAGTGAAACTTTTAGCAACTAGGCGAGCTTTAAGGTGCTCAACAGTACTGTGTTTGACAGTGAACATCGAATGACATTGATGTAAATGACACCAAATGGGTAATAAGAAGAAGATATCTCACACTTAAACCCTCAATCAACAACTCTCCAAAATATAGAATGTCCTAAATGAGACTACAATAAGGGTATTTATAGGTGGGAAGTAGCTTAGGCTCCAAGCAATGTTTTAATTACAAATATATCCCAATTAGCCTTTGCCATTTCCTTCCTATAGTACCAAGCAAACAATTACTAAAATACATCAAATAAAGGAAAATAACAAAAATGCCACTAATGCCTAAAAATACTAAAAATAACCCATAAACTTTTAATTCACATCATTCTCTCCGCGTTCGAAAAATCTCGTCCTCGAGCTTTAAAAGTTGAGGATGCACAACATCTTCAAAATGGAGAATCACGTGCAAAGCACCAAAATTGTGTGGAAGAGAAGTAAAACTTGTGGGGCCAAAAGTAATTTCTGAAAAATTTAAGGAAGATTCTTCAATTATTGTGTCAAGATCATCATCTTCGTCTTGCCTCTCATGGGAATCTTCAAAAATATCTTCCCCTGGGTCAAAAATCATTTTCTTGGTGCCAAACCCTAGTTCTTGAACATGTTGGAGGGTTCCACCTAGGATAGAAGGTAAATAGGCTAGCATAAGAGGGGTTTGGGTCAACATGGGTTGAAATTGGATTGAATTTATAGGAGAAGGGTTCTTGAATTCTTTCGGCTGGATCTTGGATGGATAAGGGTAAAGAAACACCGGTTCTTGAACAAAAAAATTGTCGTCGGTCGCTGTTTGAGTAATCCGACCATGGAGTAGGAGATGATAGGGTTGCCTTAGGGTTTCCTCCACCGAAAAGGGCTCGTTTTTTGCCAGATCTTGGTTGCCGAAGTGGAGCTGGGTCAGATCTGCCTTGTTGATGGTAACCGAGGGCCGACCGGAGCTTTTCAATGTCGGAAATAGGTCGGCACCACTGGTCGGGGCCGGACAAGTGCTGGAAGGTCCAATTGGATCTTGCAGACTCAGATCGGCGGCGGTAGGAATCTCGTCGACCACCTGAATGGTGGTTCGACCACGGGGAAGAGGAAATGGGTTTTGTCGACGGTTTTTTCCCAAGGGGTGGTTCTGTCCGGCGCCAGAAATGGGTCAAAAAGGTTGGCCGGTGGTCGGCCACCTCTTTTGTTGCCTTCGAACGCCTTTGGCAGGTGGTGGGTGGCTTTGACGGGTTTACTTTTTTTTGGGGTAGAAGGGTAGAAATGGTTGCGGAAGCGTAGGTAGAGGAGTTTTGAGGGCTAGGGTTAGGTTTTTTTGAGTTAGGGTTAGGGTTAGATTTTGGGTGGTGGTGGAAGAGAGGCGAGTTTCAAGATCATCCATTCGCATCAAGAGGTGATTCAAGATCCTCGCGATTCGTTCATTACGCGTTTCCACGGGAGCACGTCTCCTCTTAAAATCCATCTTGACATTGTTTACGAGTTTTTTTATTTTTTTTTTTTTTTTTTAATAATGGGTAAAACTACGCCAAATGGGTAATAAATAGTGTTGTAAAAAACGCGCCTAGGCGGCGCGAGGCTTTTTAGATACGCAAAGTTTTGGCTCTAGGCGTGGTCAACGTTTTCTGGGGTAAGGCGTGAAAAAACGCGCGTTTTTTAGGGGTAAGGGGTGAAAAAACGGGGTTTATTTAGAAATAAGGAGTGAAAAAATGCAATTTTTTTTTGTATTTAAAAAAATTATTTTTTAATTTACAAATTGATATGCCCAAAGTATACCGGACGATCCAGAGACCTCAACCTCGCCCTTTATGACAACCGAGGTAATAGAAGTTCGAGAATAACTGGCAGCAACATCGTCCTATTAAGGTCAGCCACAGCCGACACCCCCTCAACTACGAACCTCATCTCGGCTTGGAATAAGCCGAGATCATCTAGAACTTGAAGCTCAGCTTTTATCAGGTTGGCCACAACCGACGTTACCAGTACCACCAACAATGTCAAACATCGGCCATGGCCGACGTCATATGCAAGGCCAACCTCGGCCGACCCCTTGGCTGAGGTCCTCATCGTATTTCAACTCAGCAAGGCAAAGGTCATACTCCACCAACCATGTACTCACCCGGCCGAGGTGGGTACTCTTTAAGGACGGCCGAGCATTTGCACTAATGAATTCCTTGGAACACGTGGATAGGTTTGTTGTAACTGAATCATTCCCTCCACGTGAGGGAATATTTCATCATCATTCTCTATATGTGACAGTGACAGATGTCCTCTTTGGATTGGCTAGATCATCACATACATGCTCATTGCATGCTTGGGGGGTACATTACACCCCCAAACACTATATATAGGGATCAACCCTAACCTTATAGATGATGGAGAAGGACAACCCTAGCTGAAACTCTGTCAAATTATACAGTAGAGAGAGAAAGCTTGAGAGATTGTATCCATGGCCATTAGTGCCTTATTTTAGTGACCTTACTCACTCACTTGCACAGTGGACGTAGGCCTAATTGGCTGAACCACTTATATATTGGTGTTCATCCTCTTCTCCTCACCTACAAGCTAGAAAACCTTGAAGGGGAACCTTTCTCCAATCCATGGAATGATGATCATCTGAAGAAGTACTACATATGATGTTGCAATTGTTTCAATATAAATGTATCAGATTATGAGAGAATATTAATGAGAAGATCAGTTCCTGTGTCAATTCTTTGTTCATTATGCTTTAGTGGTGAAATTTATGGGGGTAACATCTTAGTTAGATGACCTCAGACCTTAAACATCATTATTTGGTGACAAGGTCTGAGGTGAAACATCATATTTAGATGACCTCAGACCTTAAACATCATTAATTTGGTAAAATTTATGGGGGTAACATCTTAGTTGGATGGCCTCGGACCTTAAACATCATTATTGGGTGATAGGGTCCGAGGTGAAATATCATATTTGGATGACCTCAGACCTTAAACATCATTAATTTGGTGACAAGGTCTGAGGTGAAACATCATATTTGGATGAACTCAGACCTTAAACATCATTAATTTGGTGAAATTTATGGGGGTAACATCTTAGTTAGATGACCTCACACCTTAAACATCATTATTTGGTGACAAGATCTGAGGTAAAACATCATATTTGGATGACCTCAGACCTTAAACATCATTAATTTGTTGAAATTTTTGGGGGTAACATCTTAGTTTGATGGCTTCAACCTTAAACATCATTATTTGATGACAGGGTCTGAGGTGAAACAACATATTTGGATGACCTCAGACCTTAAACATCATTAATTTGGTGACAAGGTCTGAGGTGAAACGTCATATTTGGATGACCTCAGACCTTAAACATCATTAATTTGGTGAAATTTATGGGGGTAACATTTTAGTTGGATGACCTCAAACCTTAAACATCATAATTTGGTGACAGGGTCTGAGGTGAAACATCATATTTGGATGACCTCAGACCATAAACATCATTAATTTGGTGATAAGGTCTGAGGTGAAACATCATAGTTTAGTGATGAATACACCATTATATTGAGGCTTCAGACCTTAATACAAACACCATTGCATGACACATAAAACCATTCAAGGAACATACATCAAAAGAAGCAAAGCCCTCTTCAGAGGATGATATAGCATGAAGTTAAGAATTACAAGTCAAAATGTGCAAGAGAATGTTATCAGAAGTTACATTAACAAAAATTACAAAGCATCACAAATTATGGCCTAAGGGTCTGCAGCCATAGGGTTGGTAACCTCGGCCTGATCATTTGGGCCGACATTGGTAACCTCGGCCCCATCGTCTTGAGGGTTGACACCCTCAGTCTCTGTGCTTCCGGCTTGGCAGTATCTGCAGGGGCAGCACCTTCTTCCTCCACCTCTTATAGGGCTTGAGCAAACTGAGGGTCAGCATAGCCCAGACCAATGAAATCCGAAGCTGCCAAGCTCCCTGACTCCTCATTCACGGCCGCCCATTTACCAGTGGCCTTAACACCTCTTTCGAGGTATTCAAAGCCAAAGCTGATAAATTCGTCAGAGACCTTGTAGTCAGCTAAGATCTTCTCTGAAGCGTCTTCAACTGCAGCTTTCACGGCAGCGTCAACCTTTTGTTGAAGGGCATCATCCTTGGCCTTCATAGCAGAGCTGTGGTCATTCTTGAGTTTGGCAATCTCCTTTTCCATCTGCTTAACCTTAGTCTCAGACCCTTCAAAAGCAGCGTTCAGACATTCCACCTCAGCGTTCAAAGAAGCCTGCACCTTCTGGGCATCCTTCCCCTTCTCAATGAGGGGCAACTTTCTCAGAGTCCAGTCAACAAACTGGTGCATGGTGATAATACCCTGCAAAATAGAATCAGATACATGAGTTCAGGAGCTAATAAAATTCAAGGCCGAGGTTACACTTGGAGTATAAAAGTTGCTTATATTACCTGGATTGACCTATGGAGGCAAAACTCTGCCAATAGAGGGGTATCCAAAGAACGGCAGAAGCGTTTGTCAGCATCGGTCATCACAAAGCCGATGGAATCCATGGCCTTCATGCTTTGGCCTATGAGGCTATCGCCGATTTTCAACTGCTCCAGACGAGCAGCTACAGCGTCATTAGTTGAAATAGGGATGGCGCGATCTCCCTTAGAGGCTTTGCTCTTCCTCTGATCCTCAGGGGCAGAGGCGGTGGATTTTCTCTTCTTTGAAGCATCGTCCTTACAAGAGGTTGGGGGAGGAGGAGGTGCATTTAGGCCAGCTTTCTTCACCAGCCTGACTAAACTAGGGGCGGACATTTCCCAGAGGTCGTTCGAGATTCCTTCGGAGCGTTCTGTAAAAAGAAAGGTCTGAGTTAAAAGATCAGAGACATTAAATTCATAAGTACAACTTGTTGAAAAAGTAAAGTAACTTACGAAGCTCAGTCAGGGGACTCCCCCTAAGGCCAGTCTCAGAGAGGTAAGGAGTCATCAAATGCTCGTACTTGACCAGCTGACCAAGGGACCCCTGATCTTGAAGGTCTTTGACCTTCTGAAGGTTATCCTGGTTTAACCCGGGGTCGGCCCTGGCAGCCATTGACACCTTCCCCCACCTCAAAGGTGTTCTCGGCTCTAAAGATGAAGAGGTGGCAGAGGGACCAAACTCCCATGCCCCTGAGGCGAAGAAGTATCGTGGTTTCCAGTTGTGGTTTGAAGTCTGGTAACTAGCAATATCTTCTTATTAGACTTCCTAGCTAGGAAGTGGTAGTAACTCGGATGGTTCCTAGCAGAGCAGGGCACGTAGCACCCTGTGAAGACCTGGACGGGATGGTCTGAATGAAGGACTGCCCTCCACAAGACGATAGCTCCAATCATCACCCTCCAGGCATTAGGGGATAATTGGGAGGGAGCCAAGTTAATGTGGGACAATATGGCCCTAATTATTGGATGAATGGGAAGATGAAATCCTAACTTAAACATCTGCTTATATAGGCAGATTTCACCATCTCGGCCTCCAAAGGCCCTCTCATCCCTCAGAGGTCTCCTAAGTTTGACAGAGGGGCCTATGGAATAAAGATGCCTAAAGTCTAGGAGGTCGAATTCGTTGACAGAGCTCTCTATCTCGACCGACTCCGAGGTGTCAACATCACTTTCGTGACCATCATCCTCATCTCTAGAAACGTCGGCCTGGGCAGGCGTAATAGCACCACCAGGGAACCTCTTGGCAAACTCAGCCCCTGTAACAGACGACAGGGGGACAGCGTCCATGGGTGGAGGAAGGGCAACACTTGGCCTAACAACTTCAACGTTTGAAGAGGTTCGTGAAGAGTTAGACTCATTGTGGGACGAGACACGGCTCGAGACCTCGGCTTGATTAGGGACCTGATCCTGCCTAATGAAGAAGTCCATGGCCTCTTGAAAAGAATCCACGGACATAGGGTCTGAGGTGGACGACTCAGACACAGACATTGGAGTAGGTTCCAATGGGGCCTCCGCTTTCTCGGCACTCGCAGACTCGGCTGGCTCAGGGTATGGGTGTAAAGATTGGCCTAAGGGGGAAGGCCTCAGCCCTATGAGCTTCCTCTTGGGCTCGCTCTATTTGCCTAATCTTTTCGAAGGTCTTCTCTTTAAGAGAAGGGAATTCTTCTAAGAGCTGGTAAAGAGGTCTGAGCATAGGAGGACGAGACTACACTTGGGACTCTAAACCACAAACAGCTTGGCACAACCTAAGCTAATGTAACAACCCGAGGTCTTGGAGACGGTGATTTATTTATTTTGGGAGAAATAAATATTATTTTAATTGGAGATTTATTAAGTTGGCAATTGAGGTCAAAATTTGGAGTCGTTAGAAAGTGTCTCGAATGGCAATTCTGAGGGTACCATTGTTCCCGGAAGGGTCGAGAAAGTCGAAATGACTGTACTTGGGGTTTATTTGGGTTCCGAAATAAATTAGGACCGTTTGACTCGAATTAAAGTCACCGGGTCATTTAAAGTGTGTATTATCATTTAAAGATGTGTATATTGGGAGATAAGGCTTAAAGGCCTACGGGAGATTCATTTCTCCAAAGAGAGAAGAAGAAAGAAAGAATAGAAAGAAGGAGAAAAGAGAGAGAGGGTGGAGATTTCCAGACAATACGCGATCTCAAGGCGGATTCAGATCCTACGAACCCGAGGCAAGTGATTAAACTTGCTAAATAATTGTTGTGTACTGTTATTGCATGATTTGTGGATGAAAATTTTGGGTTTTAGGTTTAAATTGTCAAAACCTAATATTTTTGGGAAAACCTTAGATTTATAGGGTATAAATAGATTTGAGGTTAGAAATTAGTTTATATGTCTTCTAGAAGGAATATTGATGATATATATGTGATTGGGTTGAAGAGAAATGGAGAGAAAATGAGTAAAATGAATTTTGGGTATTTTGGGCTAAATAAAAAGTAGCCATTTTCGAGAGTTCTGAAGGGCCGAATCGATTCGGCCTCCTACCGAATCGATTCGGAAATATGCAGGTGCCCAGGTCTGAGTGACCGAATCGATTCAGACCCCAGCCGAATCGATTAGTCCTGAGACAGAATACCAGGTCTGATGACCCGAATCGATTCGCCTTCCAGGCCGAATCGATTCGGAATTTGCCCGAATCAATTCTGAAACAGGGCTTTTCAAGGGAAGTTTTTCTAAGGAGAATTTCATCCCGTGTTGTTCGAGGTTATCAATTGGGGACCTCTATAGGAGATATGTGGAGTATGTTTTGGAGACTTTTAGAGAGTTTCCCTTATAAGAAATGATTGGAGTCGTATTGACTAAATTTGAGGAATACCGACTAGATATTTTGGTATATTCTAAGTGGGGAAGCCCACCTTGAATTGGAGATTCTAGTTAGAGATAATAATTAACATTCATATGAAAGAATGAGAATAATTTAGAGATGTCGGATCTCAGGATCCAAATCCCAAAAGGGGATAACTTTAAAGGTTCATAAAAATGAATTGAACCATATTATGGATGGAGAGTTATAAATGTAAATTGAGGCGCTTTAGGATAAAGAATATCCTTAACTTAAAAGAATTGAGAGACAATTCATAATGAGAAGCGACATGTGAGCTTCAAGTGAGAAATAGTATAGTTTATACTAAGTGGGGAAGATTCGTGAGAATTGACGATTAGTGTATTAAGAGAGAGATATACTAAACAATGATATAAAACCTATTGCGCTTAGCGTATAATGAAAATGAAAATAATGTGGCAGGTATACCTTATATGATGGTATATCTTTATATGATGTGATGATGTATGTATACCTTATATGATGGTATATATATATATATATATATATATATATATATGAAGTATACCCCCTCCTTGCTATCATTGGGAAGTTGCGTGCGTTGAGGGTGAGCATCCTGGCTCAAAGAGCAGGGTGTGGATAGTCCCCAGGTCATAGTCGTCCATTGTGATTATTTATGCGAAATATATATGCATTCTTTTGGGGGTGAGAAGTCGGGGGTATGTGACGTTCTCACTTGTCGGTTAGGAACTATGACCGCTTCTCGGAGGTTGTGTGCGTGAGTTGATCACGAGGTGGGTGTCGTTGAACCCCACCAGGTGGCCCCAGTTTGTTATGTATATGGGCTGTTGGAAGATGATAGCATGTGA